>LJPK01000952.1:0-46763 GCA_001430945.1 Amauroascus niger | reverse complement strand
CCTCCCCGCGCTGTTCTTCTCTTTCTAACTGAACTGTTATCCCTTTTTTACCTTTCTTGACCTCTCCTTGCAAGATTGCCTGTGGCTTTTGACAAGTCTAGAAAAGGCGTCTTGATATTTTCCTCTCCGTCAGTGATCAAATGCAATAACTGATCGATTCATTCTTACTGCTACTACGGACGCGTGCTCCCTCTGCCTAGCTTTTATTTTTTCTGGCTTCTTCATCTCATGCACACCAGATATTCTGTTCTTTCAACTGCTCTCTCCATGTCAGGCTCCCACCCGTCTCATATTGATCTGTTCAGTGCGTCATTCGCCGTCGAGATCACCAAAAATTTAACGTAAAAAGAAATCGCCAACATGATTATCTCGTCACGGCGCGACCCATATAAGATCGCTGTCCGTAGGACTCCCGCACCCAGCACTCTTCGACTGGCTCCGCTGTCATTGCGGGTGCCGTTTATCGACTCACCTCTCCCATCGCCCAGTCTCCCGTCGCTATTCCCGCGTCGCCCATCCAAATCCTCCCGTTCGCGTGCCCTGAAGAACTGGCGATTCTTCACTTTGGTCGTATGCTGCTGCCTTTTCGCCGCTTGGCATCTGCTCCCATCTTGGCGTCTTGAAGGCGCTGCCACTCTTTACCGATCACATGGGATGGATGGCTACGAAATTGTTGGAAGCAGCACATTGCCAGACGTTGCCGGGCCTGTTATGATCAAGGATAGAAAAGGGCGAACCCGATGGACTGTCTCAATTCCCCCGGATCAAACCCTGCCGCTATCACCCTCTGACTACGCGAGAATGTGCATGGAAGCTACAGAGTTGGCAGCTCACGTCTCATTGATTACGAATACAAAATCTCGAACTTCTGATTTCCGGGATAAAAACTTTATAGACGTGGCAGATGCGCAAGAGCAAGGCCTTCTTCCCAAGCTCTCTTTCCACTCTTCTACTGGACCTGTCGTGGGGTTAGAACAAATTGACCACCAGCATAACTTGCCTTTATGCAAAACATCTTTGACCTTTGTGTTGCAGTCGGACGATGCTGGCTTCGGAGCAACATTGATGGGCCTGTGGATGGCCTACGGACTCGCCATGGAAGAAAAACGGGCATTTTTCATCGACGATTCCAACTGGGCTTATGGCAAATACACCACGTTTTTCAAAGCTCCACCATTACCAAAATGCCGTCCTCCACCTACTTCCCAACGAATCCCCTACCCCTCGCAAGCCCGGCATCTGCTAGTTTCACCATCCACCTTTCGCTGGACTTTTGACGATAATTTTAATGAGAGATTTGAAAATCGGCATAAAACCGGCACTGATCGACAGAAGCACATATTCTCCTTTCTTCGAACTGGATATGAAACTCTCTTTCGATTGAACGACAAGGATAATCGGTTCTACGAAAAGCGGATCAAGCAGCTAAAAGGCGATAAACAAGAAATTCAGGTTGGAATCCACGTCCGGCGGGGCGATCGTCATCCTCTCGAGTTCCAGTATGAAAGCTCTTATATACCCCTGCACATTTACGCCCAGGGAGCCGAAGAGCTAGTCGAGTCAATCGCCTCCCACTCCTTCTCACAAGCCGAAACGAGCACTACACTCGTCGCTTCCGACGACCCCGATGTTTATTTCGCACCGGAAATGAAGGATACAGTGAAAGCTCAGTCGTTTATCTCGTTGATAAGCAAGTCAGCCCTCGATGCGGCCTCGGCCGGGCAGAAGCAACCTGTGGGCGCGAACAGCGGTTGGGAGGGTGGTTTCTTCAATAGCCTATTCTGGTCACTAGGATCTCCGTCCTCGCGACCAGTAGCTCACGACAGCCCGCCGCCATCCAAATATCCTACTTCGCCATCATCTTCTAGCATTAAGACTGCTGATCGGAGTCGGGACAATGACCGGTTTCGATTCCAGCCGCCTCCAAATGCGCTACAGTTGCGTGAATTTGTCGCTCGTGCATACTTACTCGACCTTGCAGTGCTTGGCTCGTCCGATGCCGTCGTATGCGGTGTGAGCAGTGCCTCCTGCCGACTGCTGGGAGTTATGCTTGGGTGGGAGAAAGCCATTCAGCAGAAGAGATGGAAAAATGTGGATGGATCGCTACATTGGCACGGTTTCATCTGGTAGCGGACTCTTGCTTCGTATGTCTCTAATATGGGTCGTGGATTTTCCCATGTGTCGTGAATCACAGTGCAGAGCTTTTCGCAGTCAGGAGGGACGAAACGAGTTTCTGTTGACTGGAACATTGGGGTTTACCAGTTTATCTTCGGAAGCCAAAGCTGATGCTTCCGCTTTCCTCACCTTTTTCCTTGATTGGACTGGGTATATGGACATAGAAACATAAAACCAGATTAAGAAATATAGTAAATTATACCAAAAGGCCAGCCAACCCCTACGCAATAACGCCGCACGGCTTCAAAAAAAAAAAAAAAAAAAAATTCAATTAATTTCCAACTCCGACGCTCTCTCCGTTGCAAAAGTATCTTTCCATTCCTCCCACAGCTTCTGCAAACCCGCAACATACCTATCATGCAACTCATCCACATAAGCATCATCAATCCTATCCCTGTTCGACTCCTGCACCACCGGAATCGGCCTCCCAACCACAATATTCAACGGCCTCCGATACGGCATCAACCCAACATCATAATTAAACACCCCCCTCGCATGAAACAACGGAATGGTAAACCCCATGGTCCTCTTGACCAGCAGCTGAAACCTGTGAATGAGCGGATGCTGATGCGGCGAGACCTGCTTGTACAGCTCGTTCTCGCCGAACGCCAGGACTGGCACGAGATCCGCGCCGGTGCGGACGGCGAGCTTGACGAAGCCCTTGCGGCGCTTGAGCACCAGGCGGATCATGTGCGGCTGTGCGTCGAGGGATTCGCGGGCGCCGCCGACGACGATGGTGATGGCGCGGCCGGTGCCGGTGCCGTCGGGCCCGCCGCGGGAGAGGAGGTTCTCGCAGGATTCGCGGGAGACGCTGGCGAGGCCCATGGCGAGAGCGTAGTCGCGGTAGAAGGGGAGGCGGAAGTTGGAGTCGAGGGTGAGGAGGGAGTTGGTGATGCCGGGGAAGAGGGTGGAGAAACCGAGGGCTTCGGTGGCGAAGGCGGCGAAGGCGCCGTGGGAGATTATCCCGTGCGGGTGGTAGCCGAAGATGTATTTTCGGGTTGGGGGGAGGATCTCGGAGCGGTGCAGCTTCGCGGGGAAGTAGCCGGCGAAGTAGGTCCAGATCCGTAGGGAGCGGAGGAAGTTGCTGCGGCGTTTCAGGGAGCCGTCCGTGGCGGCTTTGGAGAATAGAGAGATGTAGATGAGGTATGGGAGTAGGAGGGGCCAGAATAAGGGTATGGCGCAGGAGAAGAAAAAGGCGGTTAGGAACATGGCGATGGAGATGGTGTGATAGAGGACCACTAGGGTCTGAAGGCGCCGTGTCGGGCTGATGCTGAGAGGAGCCCATCGGATCCTGCAGCAGACAAGAAGCGTTAGTAAGTATTTCATTGTTTTAAAACGTAGGGCACACAAAATAGTACTATTACACACCCAAGAGCATTTTCTCCGTCTTCAAACTCGGGGAAGCGTTCGTTCGGCGTGTCCCCGTCCTCGAATACTGATGTGCCGCCTTCTGGTCTGAACCGAGCCCTGCCATTCCTTCTGAACCTGTGTAAGTCTGTTCCGCCGTCTTGCCAGGTCTCTTCGGTGCTGATGGAACCTCCTCGGGGAGCGCCGTCCACGGCGACGTCGGCGTCCTTCTCCTCGCAGCCATCCACTTGCAGCTGTTCTTCCAACGGCGGGGTCAGGCGTCCGTTGAGGGAAGGACGGCGTTCGTCTTCTTGCAACCCATTCATTTGCGACATTACCTTGTCAATATCGGGCATTAGTTCGATGGACGGAGCTGCAGTTACCGCGTACACTGCTGGCGGTCATTGAACCGGAATACCGGGAGGATGAGAGCTGTCTTCGAGGATGGCGGGATCGCAAGGGACGGGGCGGGGTGTTCTACCGAGTAGTTAAGTTATAAGAGACTAGGCTTTCCAGCTCCTTTGACTTTTCTTTGCTGAATATGTTTTTAAATAATTTAGAAAAACAACCACCCTTCTGATAGATTCACAGGTTCAAGCTCCTCTTCTGGGATCCCAGAACTAAGCCTTTCTCTGATGATGCTCATGTGCAGACATGATGACGTAACTAGTTAAACTCGGCTTTCCAACACACCAAACGAATTGATTTTGATATCTACTGTGTTACTTTACTACACAACAGCCGGTCTTCTGGTTCTTTTAGGTCAGAGACAGTGCGCATTGTATAGGAAGCTACTGGTAGTGTGGCATTGTTAGCTTGAACTCAACAGTGGTTGCTTTGAAGGAGACTGACGGACACGCAGAAAAGAGAGATTCGCGATGAATAACCACCAGAAGATACAAAGAGGAAGTGCAGGAAGAAGGAAGGAAAAAAAGCCCCAATTCATTAACTATCTTTCTCAGTTCTGGAACAACACGCCGAAAGAGAATCCAGGTATACAGATAGCTGTCCACTTATTTCTTCCAACAAACTGATTTTCTTGTTGGCGAATGATGGTTGAATAGCATAAGCCAGGTCTAGACATCATAGCTCTCGGTTGGCAGAGAAGCATTGAAGTTATTGGGGTGTTGCCTCCAACCTAGGTGGGTGCTCGTCTGTCCATATCAACATAGATCTTGAGATTCGGCAGACCAAACATTTGGATCCACATTTTCCGATACTCGCAGATAATGTGCTCCTTGTAGTTGTTAACGGCATCGCTAGCCTCCTTCCGGGTCTCGAATAGCCCAACGCCGTATTGCTCCAGAAAGTCACACATATGGTTATGGAATCGACGGAGCATTGTGTCGTAGTAAGGATGAAGACCCTCGCCCACCCTCCATTCGTCTGGAGGAGGCGTCGTCGGAAACTTGACCGTCTCCTCCACAGCACGGATGGCAGCCGCAGTATAATTCGTCACCAGGGTCGTTTTGACAGCTGCAACCGAGCCCAGTGGATGCAAACCCCACTCAGAACGGATGTTGTCTGTGATGCTCCGGCCGTGTCGGAGCCACTCGTTCTGAAAGATCGAGTAATCATTTACCCCCTGCCGGCTGAGGCTGGACTTGAGTTCTGCGCCGAACCGATACAGAAGCCACTCGTAGTATGAATGCATTTTGTCGTTTGGTGCCCAGACTGCGGGTGGGGGTTCCTCTGGAAGTTTCACGGATTCTTGGTAGGCACGGGCGGCGAGAGCTAGAAATTTCTCGTGTTGCAGGGCGGCGGTTGTGGTGGGTTCCGAGCTATCATATTCGGGCTGGCCGAGATTGAAGGTCATTATCTGGGCCAAACGAAGTATCGTGGGTTCTTACCGTCGATGGCGCCGCGGAAGGCAGATCAAGACTCCACTCAGTCTTCCTTCTGTGGGTTGGAGTACAAGGGGCCAGAAAAATTCCTGCAAGGCTGTCTTCAAGCTTAGCAATTCTTGAGATGCATTGAGAGGGAGGAGAATCGTGTTGGGCCATGATTCATCTCTGATTTTTGAATGATGAGGTTTGTGGCTCACAAGAGTGTAGGGGGTTAAGAGGATAGTAGAAAAGCTTCAGTGGAAGGCAATTGATATGTTTTTGTGTGGAGCATCGCAATAGTAATGGGGATACCCGACAATACCTGACATGGCTTGAACATACAACACCAAGCATTGTAGCAGAACACAGACAGAATGTAATGCTTTGTTGCCTCTAGTCTGGCTTGTGGCGTTGCTTTTCCAACCATGCAGAAGAAACCATTTGTGGTATCAAACTTGAAAAACAGGGACACATAAGCCAACCAAGAGAGATGTATATGAAAGTGTTAGGTTATTTGAATTTTTATTGAATTAAAGTAGAAGGACGCCAAATCTCCTGGCCTGCTTTTGTCTATAAGCCATCATAAAAATCAAGGAAAAGTGAGGGAAAACATCAAGTGCTGGATTCTGCAGGACATCAAAACGGGTGGTACCCCAGATATCTCAAGATGTCATAAAGATCTGCGATTGTCAGATAACTGAAGAAGTACAGGGAATAACAAGACTTCCATACCTCATTCAAAGATTTAGTATCCATCAATGCCATCTTTTTCTGATGAATATAGCGACTTCGTATAATGTGCCGACCTAATGGCCGATGTTCTTTAGCCTTGACCACACTTGTTCTGTTGGCCTGCAGCTCTTCAGTGGATTCCATCTTGGAAGAAGTCCCCTTGCTGCTGTCCCGTGATTCCGGTTCTGTCCCTTCTGTAATATTTCCAGCCATCTTCCTCTTCTTAGATTTTTTCTTTTTTTCTTTTTTGTGTGATTTGCTTTCATCTGGTGTTATGTCTGACTGTTCATCACTGGAAGTGCGTTTAGCGACAGTTCCAGAGTCCGGAGAGGCCGACCTCGAGTTTGCGGAGGATCCACTGCGCCGAGTCTTTTCTTTCCGTTTTTCCTTTTTATCGCGTTTGCGCTTCTTGTCAGATTTCGACTTGGAATCTTTAGAATCTCGCTCCTCGCTTTCTTCCTTTGCAACCAGGATCTCTGCCGGGTCTTGTTGGACCAGATACCCGCCGGGCACAAACGTCATGCACTTCCACCTTCTTTCCACGTAACTGAGTAACTTGATGTCCCCCCTTCGGCGTTGTTCCTGCACCAGGTCTACCTCACTTTTGCCGTTGAGCCGACCTAATAAGTCTTGAAATGCATCCAACCCTGTAGGTTCGTCCTCCGTAAGCGGGTTCCGAGGGCGGGCTCCCAGTCCAAGCATATCATCCTTGAGCACGACTCGGATGTGAGAAGAGCTCGCCGCAGTGTAGCTCGAAGCGTGAGCGGCATTCGATGCACCTAGGAAGCTCCCGGGAGTCCATCCCTGGGCGCTCATAATTCGGTGACCATATCCGGTGGTGGATCGGGACCATGCCGTATTGTTCGGGTCATGGGAGATTTTGGTCCGCCTGTACAAGTTCATGATGTTAGTACTAACATCACGGTTTTGAATTAGGAGACTGGTCTCGCTAACTTTTTCGGCCCTGCTAGACCCATCTCCTGGGGAGAGCTGTCCGTGCTAATCCCTTCACAAGTTCACAGTTGGGATTTACTCCTGCCTTTCTGTAAAAAGTCTTGGGGTTTTGCAAAATATTCGGTCGTCAAGGATGAACTACACGACAAAACTGACTAATACACGGGCTTGGCAAGTTTCCAGGGCGGCATTGGATCTAACCATAAACAATCTAGCCCTAGCGTCTTGGCCTGGGCCCCGAATTTCAATCAGAAACCCTAATTAACAACAACATAGCAAACAACAGCAGAGATTGGCTTGATTCAAGGCTGCCTGGTATATCGTCAGTCACTGAGACTAATGGTGTGCATTGAATATCTAAATGTCACCAAAGAAAAGCACCATTAGGGTGAGATCATCCTACTCGATGTGTTTCTTTTAAACGTCCGTTGATTCTGCAGAATGACCTGCTGGAGATATCAACAACGGTCTAGTAAAATATGACTGAGCATCTTCTAGCAAACGCCCATAATGATAACCCTTCCTTCTTCCTTTGCTAAAGCTTTACTCTGAAATAGATACTCGATTATCATATTTTAAGGGTGCCCGTGCCGTCGAGCGCGACGGCGATCATGGAGGAAGCTCAAAGGCGTCACTGCTGGGAATGTCGCCGACGTTGCCTGGTGTGTGATTTTACCCGTCCCGCATGCAAGAGATGCTCCGCGTCTGGGACTGTCTGTCCCGGTTACGGTGATACGAAACCAGCAAGGCTAAGGTGGCTTGCGCCTGGGAGAGTGACAACTCGAAGGCGGAAGCGAAGGGGATTGTCGTCCAATGAAATCGAGAGTGCTACTCAAGAGCTTGTGGCGAACCCTACAGCCAAGCTCCGCAGTATATCTGACAGTACAGTTATTTCGCGTTTCGAGATGAGGACAGAAACCTGTGCCTTGACTCAGGCTGCAAAATACTGTACGTGAAAAGCACGGCCGATATATTTATATCTAAAGAAACTGACTTGTGTAGGTAGTCAATGATTGCATATATCAAGACATGATACCTATTCAGGAGCTTGGACGAAATCCTTATATATACGCCATCTCGCCTGCTCAACTCCAGGCTGCAATTACTTTACCTGATTTTCTACAGCTCAGTATGGTCTGCATGGCATTGAGTCACCGAATGAACCGAATCAGGGATGATAGTCGATGCAATATGTTGGTGGAGCCCTTTTATCAGTATCGGGGCAACGCGATCCGCTCTCTCAATTCCGAAATTGATGTTGAACATAAGCGTACCGGAGATATCGTCATTGCTGGTATCATAACGCTTCTACTCACAGATGTAAGTAGATCCTTCTTGGAACAATGGGAAACAACGGCCTTGTTTAATATATGCTATCAATAGGCCCAACAAGGCGCCTTGTCGAATTGGCAATGTCACATCCAGGGAATTCAGAAGATACTTATGCTGCGTGGTGGTATTTGTGCACTGGCGGGTTCAAACGCGTTGAAGCCGATGCTGAAGGCCTTCGTGTAGTATGTACTAGTCAAGGCAAGTTAAAAATAGCCGAGGAACTAAACTCGCACACAGTATTGCAGCCATCGGCAACACAACCACCCCTGCATCACACCTCACCATGACCAGTTTGCACCTTGATGAAATCGACTTTATATTGCAACAGTTTGGGGATACACTGTCGTCCTTCCAAATGTGGCCTCCACCCCTTTTTGGTGAACTTGTTAGAATCAATCACCTTCGGATCTTGGCTGCGAAACATGAGCCTACTAGCACAGGGGACCTCCGTCAAGAAGTATATAGCACACTCGACCGCATCTACAGTTTCTCATCAGAACAATGGGCAAATTCCAAGCCGTCGTCGAAAGAAGATTGGATGCTTCTAGGTAACATTTACCAAGCTGCGATATCAATATATTGCATCTCTTCACTACAAAGCCTGACGGTGTTGCCCCTAACGTCCACACTGAGAGCCGAATGCACAGCCTATACCCAGCTTCTTGATCTGCTTCTTCACAAGGCATTATGTTCTCCAAGGCTGAAGCGATTTATGCTTTGGCCGCTGGTCGTTTTAGGTGTGGAAGCTGTCTTCGGTGGTGTAGCAATGCGTACTTTTATCAAAGAACAGCTAGGAGAAATGAGCCGTCATGCTGGCACGTATGTGCCACTGATAGCGAAGGGTGTCCTTGAACGATTTTGGGCTTCAGGCAAGTCCTCTTGGGATTCTTGCTTCGATAAGCCGTACGCGTTCACCACGTTGATTGCCGTGGATATGAGCCAGCTACTTCCAGCGTGACCAAAGTTGAAGCATAGAAGTGCAGCAAGTCAATACTAGAGAAAAAACAGAACGATGAAAAGGCCGAAATCCGCGGGCGACTATGAGCAAATAACGAGCAACTTAGTACAAGGCTCAGATTTGGCAACAAGTTAGACAGTTCCTATTGGAGGGAGAAATGGATGCATCCTGTTCATCGTTACGGCTACAGATTTAAGAGACAACTTCAACCACATTGGTGTATGCCGTGGCCCTCCCCCCGAACTCTCCAGACATCAAGAGCGTGGCATTTGACTCCCCGCTGAAGCAAAGCTTTATTAACTCCGTGGATGACGGGATGTCAGTGCCAGTCTGCTTCGGCCCTTTGACCTCTGATGAATATACCTTCTGGTCGTCGAGTTGGTTCAATCCGGTTCAGCTCAAGACCTTATCATTTCCCGGAAGGGACATAGTTGCCTTGGCAATGGAGCCACGGATCTTGTCGGGACAGATATAGCCCAAGTCGAGCTGACGCCTCTAACAGGGCATCGCATTGAAGCTGCACTTTTGGGTGGAGAAGGATAAAGGAAGATTGAGGGGAGACTGGCTTCGTGGCAGCCGTTGGTTCACGGCTTTGCAGGTGAATGGAGTGTCTGATGCCAAAAAGAACGAGTATGCGAAGACAGCAAAACAACCCTGAGGACGTTGGACATGATGTTGCAAAGCTTGCAAACTTTCTGGGTTGAACTGTTGAGGCTCGAGATTATTGGCTCAGCCCCAATCGCCAATGCCAAGAACGTGTTGGTCAATGAGATTCCGGCAGTTTATTGTTGGTCTGAATATCCCCGTAACTAACTAACCCCATGGTTAGTTACCTGGCCCAAGCTTCCTCGTCGCGGTGATATAACCTCACCCAATTTCGTCTTGGCAGATTTTCTTCCCTATTCGGGTTAAGCGTCATTGTCTGCTGTCCCTGGGTATTTCAGAGGAATCACATCAGCTCATTGATTGCCAGACCCTCAAGGCTCCTGAAGGCAGCAGTATTTATATCGCCTAACATCCCCCCCATCTTAACAAAGGCATTCGACATGATCAACCTTTTCTCCGTATTCATCTTCTCAAGGAGTTTGATTCAAAGCTCAAAATGGTGGCAGATGGACAGCCCAGTATGGCTTGCAGAGTCCCCTACTTGTTACAATTTTATTGACATGTTCTAGTATTGGGAAGCCTCTATGTCTATGCCCCTAACAAGGCGGCACCTATCTTTTTTACATTTGCGTTCGCTACTTCCGCAGTCGGCCATATCTGGCAGTGTCAGTAAGTGATTTGTTTTGCCCGGTTCCGCTTTGATATCAACCATTCTGACCCCCATCATTAGTCGCTACAAGGCCTGGAAGATGATCGGTTTGCATCCGCTTTGCGCAGTGGTATTTACCGCTGGATATGCGTTGCGGGAATACGGTGCTTACAACTATCTGTACAACGATCTTACCCTAATCGTTTTCATCCTCAGCCAGGTTTTTATATTCGTGTGCCCGTGAGTGACATTTCCGATAAGAGGGCAGTGCTTTCTTAAACCGTTGATTGACTTTCTGCCATTTTGTAGCCCGTTCTTGGAACTCGCCAATTACCACGTCCTTGGCCGAATACTCTACTATGTACCATACTTTGCACCTCTGCCTCCAAACAGAGTCTTGTCCACTTTCGGCGGTTTGATGATACTTGTTGAAGCCCTGAATTCGATAGGAGTTTCTTTGAAAGCCAATCCGTCTTCGTCGTCAAGCCAGCAACATTTGGGAGGCAACTTGACTATTGCTGCACTCGCAATCCAACTTGCTGTCATTGTCATTTTTATTTTGTTGGCAACAATTTTTCATTGGAGGTGCGCTAGAGCCAAGATATACCCCAGGGCCATTATGACGCCTCTTTGTACATTGTACGTGAGCATGGGGTTGATCTTTATCCGCTGCATCTACCGCCTGGTAGAGCACTTGGGAAACACAAGTGTGGACCTTGGTGATATTGAAGCACTCAAGGAACTAAGCCCTATCCTGCGGTATGAGTTTTACTTCTATATATTCGAAGCAACCCTCATGCTCATCAACTCCGCTATATGGAATATATGGAATCCAGGCCGCTATCTGCCTAGGAACTACCATATCCATTTGGCAGAGGATGGCAGGACGGAAGTTGGATGGGATAATGTCAAGGATGAACGGCCATTGCTAGCCAGGGCCGGTCATGTTTTGACATTTGGCATGTTTTTCGGCAAGAACATGAAGGCTCATCCGGCTCAGGAGCTAGGTGGCTACCAACCGAATTCCCCTTAGCGATTCACGGTGTTCCCGCAATACTCTCGGTTTGGAAGAGATCTTCTAACGCCAAGAACGTAAGGAGGACATAAGAGGAAGGCTTACAGAGCAGTATAAGTTCATGTTAGAGCAATTGGACGGTTTTGTCGTGCGCGTGTTTATTTTCAAGGGAGCTTGAGGATTCGTGAATGATCGCAATGGTCTTTGGTGTTTGACAGTGATGACTCTTATAATACTCGATTGAACATAAAATTACATAGAAATGGACTTAGCACTAGCTGCTTTTCGCGGTCAAACAAGGGTTTGTCAACCAATTTGAATAAGAATGCCTTTAAATTGAACATGGCAGCAATAGAAAATCAAAAGATAGAGAAGATCAAGTGAGCAAGATACTGAATGCTGGCCTCTTGACAATTGAGGGTACATTCATCATCAGAAGTGTAACTCACAGATCAACTCGCTGTATGGAGGCTCTGAATGCGAAGTTGGCGATTTCTCAGCTTCTTGAGTTGAAACAAATCCAACTATGCAGCTCCGTCCCCCAAGATAAAACCTTGACCCCATGGTCCTATCAAACTACCCCAAAAATGGACACATCGATTGTTGCTGCTGTCTACCATTTCCATTTTGGGAAGTGCAGTCACCTGACTGGGCTCTTCAAAGGTCGCGCCAGCACCCTCTTCAGGCAGACACAAAATAGTCAATCCATCACGTTGCTACATGGCAAAGATGGCACGCAAACAGAGGCCTCAAGAGAATTCCAAAAATCCCTCCATTAGAACCCGAAAGTGCAGCACCTTTACCAATGAGCATGAGCCATCAGCTGAACCCCCGTCCACAACCATGGCAGCCGATCTGCTCAAAGCTCTCAATAGGCCAGTGAGTAGCTTATGGTCTAATCAGATGCTGCTGCATTCAAGGAACTCTGCGCGTTGCAGCCTGACTGACTATGCATATTCTGCCATATAAAAGGTCGAAAAAGCAAATAAGGAAAGCCGGCGAAAGCTTCAAGCTCAGCACAAGGCTCGCGTGAAGAAAGCGGAAGAGGATATCAAGGCATTTCATTCCATGAATAAACCGTCAAGGTATTAATTATGCTTTCGAGCGTTTTATCTTCAGCAATGGCTAAGTGTTTGGTTGGAGTAGCCCCGAGTACAAGAAAGCACAATTGGACCGGCTTTCGGACCTGGTGGAGAGGAAGGCCGAGGTTGAAACCAAGATTATCGACCAACTGCAGTCTCTGAAACATCTCTATGAAGCTATCAGCAAAGAGACAAAACTTGCGATTGAGACCAGTCAGTTTGGGCCTTTTTAGACGCCTCCCGGGGCTTTTGTAAGGTTGTGTTTAGCGGTTTACCCATAGGCTGGGAGACGGAATAGAGATTTCACCTGATAGTTATAGGTCTGCGCAGACAAGTCTCTACTTTACTAGATACATCCATCCAATTGACAGATATTAAATGGTGCCCGTGGTAAAGAACTGGAGCAACGAGTCGTGTGTCCATGGGATCCATGTTGCTCATTTGAAGATCTCAAGTTTTGAGGTGTTGGGAGGCAAACCATGCAAACGTCGCGTCGTCTCGTCCACTCAATCGAACGTCTCAACTCCTTCTCGCCAACCTTTCTCACACGCTTGAGTTTACGTTCTTCCGTTCTCTGATCGCGCCTGTCTTTCAACATCCCTTATTTCTGGTGGCCGCTTCCATTCGACAAGGTGTTTAGTGATGACAAAACAGTAGTTAAATCCTGCAGTCATGAGACAGGGCTAGGTATTTATGCTCCATTCCCTGGGCTTGCTCCGTACAATTAATTCATTATCATATCTCCATGAAAACCTGCCGGCAATTCAATATGCTGCTAAAATGATAGAATTATGCAAGAAACTCTATACATATGGAGGAGAGGCTGACTCTTCTTCCAAGGAAAATAGTATATATCCTCAGGATATCGGGTCTTCACGGACAGAGATGTCTCTGCGGGTTCTGTGTAAAGACCACCCTCACCGCTCCATAGCTTTGATTACTAGCGATAACCATGCGCTTACTCTGGAGTACTCACCCACTGTTTCAGAGTCGGTGACAGAGCCGGTAATCTCGTCGGGATCCTACTCAAATGTACTGCCTCCCCGATGCATTGTGCAGTTCTCCAGCGCTGCTTCTTGGAACCGCGCAGACTACCGAATTCTCGGAAAGGCATATGGCACTCTAGGCCTGCTCACCCTCGACAGCGATGTATTTCTTTGTGTGATCTCCAGCGCCACCCGTGTAGCAAGTCCGAGACCAAACGAGACTGTTCAAAATATCGAAAACGTCGAGTTTTGTGAGCATTTTCCCTATTCACCTTGATCGCCTCCCCAATGTTCCCGCTAACGAGGACTGGCTAGACTGCCTCAACCGCCCAGATTACGACTCTGCGCTGGGGCTTTACGAAGAGAGAGCCGCCAGCCGACGATCCGCTCAAGAAGGCGATTATGGCAGTGCTTTCCAGGGAAGAGATATCGTTACGGACAATCCGTTCCTAGAGCTGAAAAAGCTCCTAAGCGATGGAAGCTTTTATTACAGCACAGATTTCAACCTGACAAATCGAATGCAAGACCGGTAAGGATCAACCATTGTATTCTTGCTATGATATCTAACCATGTCTCAGCGTTGGGGATGTTGCCTTTGACATCGAAAGACTGGACGAGGACTTTCTTTGGAATTCGTATATGATTGGCCCGCTTTTACAATTTCGGAGTAGGCTGGAAGACCATGAACGACAGCTGCTGGATGCAAATCAAATTTTGACATCAGTTATTCGAGGTTATGCGAAGAGCATAACCATTCCTGCATATTCACCTCTTCTCGAGTCTACGCGGTCAAATCTTCCGTCCACTATAACCTTAATCTCTCGGCTCTCTTCCCGAAGGGCAGGCACAAGATTTAATTCCAGAGGCATAGACGATGACGGCCAAGTCTCCAATTTTGTAGAGACGGAGACTATTCTATGGATTTCTCCAGGAACCACTTTTTCTTACACTCAGGTTCGAGGTTCAGTGCCTATATTTTGGGAACAAACACCTGGCTTCATTCCAGGACAACAAAATATCCAAGTAACACGTTCTGTGGGCGCCACCCAACATGCCTTTGACTCACATTTCGAGTCTCTTCAGCTCGATTATGGTGCGGCTCATGTCATAAATCTGCTCAGCGAAACGAAACCAGGCGAGGTGGAGTTATCGGAAAGGTTCCGTTACCATATCCAACACAGTCCTTTGCGAAGAACGCGTGAGGAAGGGTCATCATCTGCGCATCATCTTTTGCGATGGACTGACTTTGATTTCCATGCGGAAACCAGGGGTCCTTCGGGTTACGAGAATGCCATGCTTATAGAGCAGAAAATTGGGCCGTCCATCGACGGATTTGCGTTTTTCCTCTCTGACGACACCCCTAACAGCAACTTGCTAGATTTAAACAGTGCCTCAAATGAACCTAAAGTCATTCTTCAACAGGAAGGAGTATTCCGCACCAACTGTCTTGATTGTCTCGACAGAACCAACCTTGTGCAAACGCTAATTAGTCGCATGGTGCTGGAAAGGTTTCTTATACAGAATAACGGCATATCATCCGAGGAACTTTGGATGAAGCACTCGACTCTGTGGGCTGACAACGGTGATATCTTATCAAAGACCTACGCTGGTACTGGGGCGTTGAAATCATCATTTACTAGGCATGGGAAGATGTCTTTCGCTGGAGCGATTGCGGACGTAAGAAAGAGTGTCACTCGGTTGTATGTCAACAATTTCTCCGACCCTGGCAGACAAAACACCATAGACATATTATTAGGTTCTTTGACCGGACAAGCTGCAGTTCACCTCTACGACCCTGTGAATGAACTTGTTCACGCAGAGCTGGTTGGGAGATATGCCGAATTCTCATCGACTAAAAAGGTTCGGATATGGACCGGAACTTTCAATGTCAATGGGCGACCTTACGATGCCAGTCAAGACCTTGGTATCTGGCTTCGTGCCGGCCTTGCAGAGTCTTCTGAGGAACCGACGATTATAGCGGTCGGTTTTCAGGAAATAGTCGAATTAAGCCCTCAACAGATTATGTCCACTGATCCAGGGAGCCGCAAAATATGGGAAGAAGCTGTGAAGAAAACGCTTGACAAAGAGACGAGTCGAAGAGGGACCAAACCATACGTACTGCTCAGGAGCGGCCAGCTCGTTGGTGCTGCACTGCTGTTGTTCGTAAAACAGGATGTAGTGCGAGAAATAAAAAACGTGGAAGGAAGTGTCAAAAAGGTAGTTAATACATCTCTTCTTAGGCAGGTCGAAGATCGCTGACAACACCTCTTAAGACTGGATTGTCTGGGATAGCGGGAAACAAAGGCGGCTGTGCAATCCGCCTTGACTATTCAAATACTCGAATTTGTTTTGTTACAGCACATTTAGCTGCTGGATTCGCCAACTTTGAGGAAAGAAATAGAGACTACAATATCATTGCAAATGGACTCAGGTTCCAGCGCAATCGAGCAATTAAAGACCATGATGCTATCATCTGGCTCGGTGACTTCAACTACCGCATTGGATTGAATGATGATAAAGTGAGATCTCTTATAGAGATGAAGAAACTCTCTCCATTATACCAACACGACCAGGTGACTGCTTTTTCCTCAACGACATTAGAGAGTGTTGCTAATAAGGAAACGAAGCTCAATCTGCAAATGGTAGCTGGTCTTGTTTTTCAGTACTATTCCGAGGGCCCAGTTACTTTTCCGCCCACATACCGGTATAATAACGGAACAGATATCTATGATACATCGTAAGTTAGCTGTCATTCTCTGAATTCACAGGGCTAATTCATCAAAATTGCAGAGAAAAGCGGCGTATTCCAGCTTGGTGCGACAGGATTCTTTGGAAAGGGTCTATTTTGCATCAACTTGAATACAATACTGCTCCACTAAAGTTTTCAGATCATCGACCAGTATATGCCGTTTTTGAATGTACGATACGTACTATCGATGAAGAAATGAAGGCGCGGCTCAGTCGCGAATTCTATGAGAAGAATAAGAAAACAATCGATGCCACCAGTTCGTACCCAAGGTCTGAGCATACTGAGAAAGGAGGATCAGTCCGTGGTGGATCCCATGCTCCTGGTCTTCCACCAGCTAGCTCAGATCGTCGTAAGTGGTGGCTCGACCATGGTGAGAGTGGTGTTTGTTGAGTGAAGTATAATTGCTAACTAGAACGAGGTTTACCTGTAAGGTCATCCGTGAACCCGCCAACGGGCCGTATCCGGAGCTATCACAGAAACCCGAACCCTTTTGCGGGAGTAGCCGAACATGACTGGGTTGATATATCCCATGGTAGTGAAAGTGGGCAATCCCCACACCGGGTCAAAAGCTCAAGCCCGCTTCGGAAACAGTTGGCTTCTAGTGAGAATATTGCACCATTAGAAACCACTAGTTTGTTAGATCAAGATCCTATAGAGGACAAGAAAGTTTCAGTTCCGTTACGACCGGGGATGGCTGCTCTACCACAATTCCGCGAGGGTTCAGGAATACCCAAGAAAAGTGCGCCACCGGTTCCCAAGAAGCCAGCCGCATTGAGCACGAATCGGCTCCCTAGCGGAATTAAACCAAAATTCACAACTATGACACCACGCAGTGTTGAGGAAATAAAGAGGGTTGGCGACAGCATATATAAACCTCCTCTCCCTGTTCGGCAAGAAGTTGATGAGTGGACAACTTTTCCATATAGGGGTAGACAGACGCAGCTATCAGAAATGATACCTAATAGGGATGGGTCCAATGACCAACAATTCTCAGAGCATGGATCTGACTCTACGGCACCTGAACTCATCGATTTAGACGTGGATCCAAGCGCTTCCATATGGGAACCGCTTCAGCCACAACGATGATAACATTCCGGCACGAAGAGCGCTCTGACTTGTAGCTAAAATTGGTTATGTATATAAAGGTGGCTGTTGGTATGATAGTCGCTCAAACTCATGGTCGATGGATTATAGATAGAGTACTCATATTCTTCGTGACAACGAGCTTTTGCGCTCTAATAACGTACATTTATTTTGAGTTGGATAGATATAAACCAACTTGGTGAGTATTTATATCAAATGTTTGAGTTGTTGAATTGAGATCGGTTTTGAGACAGCTTCAGGCAATGTGGAGACAATATGTATATCCGAAGAAAGCGGATTTGAGTATTAGCGTGCGTAGAAAACAATTCTCCCGTTCCTGTTTGATTATTCTGAAGGCAGTTGGTGATTGTAGCATGCATGCCACGATGTTTCGTATGTTATTTTGATGAAAAGGGTGGATGGGAACCTCGAGCAGAATCCAGAAATTCAAAACGCCCAAATTCGCCATTTCGAATGCAAGGATGGTTAGGTTGAGCATGTCGTGCTTTTGTTCGATGAATTTTGACAGACGCCGTTGATTATCGCAAAAGATGGCTTCCCATTATTTCTGCAGAAGCCCTCCAAAGTCAAGCCGACGTGCAGCATTTTTGAAAGCACCATTGTCAAGTTCGCCTCCCCTTCTGCTTAAATCGTCTCCCATCTTCTTCACACCGCCGCTTTTGCGGGGAAGATTCTCCTTTTTAGTTGGTTTAGGTTCTGCAGACCACCATGAGTGCTGCAGAACCTGCTTCGCGGTGCTGCGATTCCTCGGATCGAGTTTTAGCATCGACGCTAACAGGTCTGCGCCCAAGTGCCCCACAGTGGGAAACTGGCGAAGAAAGAAATCTCTTCCTTGCAATGGGGTGATTTTTCCATCCTCGGCTGGAACAAAGTTGGGAAGCTTCGTCACCCCGGGCCAATTATCCTCGGTGGGTGTGCCGAAGGCGGCGCATATTTTGGATATTTGGTCCAGGTCTGTGTTCCCGGCAGCGAAGGGGACGCGGAGGAGTAATTCTGCGAAAACCATTCCCATAGACCATATGTCCACGGCGCCGGAGTACTGGCGCGCTCCGTAAAGAAGCTCCAGAGGCCTGTACCAGCGCGTGATTACCTGGTGAGTCATGTTCAGGCGAGGGTCTGCAAATGATCTGGCAAGACCAAAATCAGCAAGCTTGACCTCACCGTCGGATGATATCAGTAAATTGTTTGGCTTGATATCCCTGTGCAGGATGAAGTTTTCGTGGCAGAACCAGACTCCACGGCCTAGCATGCCTATCCAAGCCTTTATATCAGCGGCGCCGTATTGAATGGAGCTGTCTTTGATTAACATTTCCAAATCGCCTAGAGGGAGGTATTCCAAGACCAGGTTTAAATTTCGATCTTTGGAAGAAAAGACTGCGTGAAGGGCAATTACGTTTGGGTGCGAGAGCTCTTGGAGGTATTTCACTTCGCGGATTGCATCCATCGAGAGACCGTCTCTGTATTCTGTATTGACCTTGATCTTTTTTATTGCAACGAGAGAAGAAGGGTCACTTCGAAGATGACCAAGGTAGACAATAGCATAAGTACCTTCTCCTAACTTTTTGTCTTGGTTGTTCTGTTAGTATACTGTCTACCAGAAGAGGAGTAAAATGCAAAAACAACAATGGAGTCGAGTCAATGTATAGCAGGATACCTTTGATATATTTATGACGAGTCTCTGCATTCAATTGCTCTGCAAGCTCTGGCTCCGATCCTTTCCCCTTCCTTTCCGCGGTCGCGATCTCAGAGGAAATTGCCGGAACTCCGCCCGCCGTCGCGTGGCGCATTGCAAAGGCCTTTGCATGGGGAGTGTTGGATGTTGCAGACACCACATTTGGTGATCGCGACGTGAGCGGTGAGACTGCCATTGTTTTAACAAAGTCCTTGTGAAAGGGTTCGGTGCAATGCAGCAGACGGACGGCGGTCGTTATCGTGGGCCAAACTGCGACTTCAGGTTTGTCAGTTTGTAGATCAACGCGCTCGACCAAAAATTCGCCCCGGAAGCCATCAAGACAGGGCCTCCATGTTGATTAGTAGTGCGTAATCACAATGCAGACATATACTGTGTTTACCGGAGGGTTGTTTGAGATCCAGAGCTTTCTTCCTCGAAACAGCTCGACCTCATCCGAGTAAAAGCTCGGGTTTTGGTCACGGGATCACCGGCTCGGAGATAGGTTCTTCCTGCTTGATCTTGCTTAGATAATCACATCGATTTATCTCGAAGCTTTTTCTCCAAATGCGAAGAGAACAGAACGACTGGGGCAAAGCGCGCCGTTTTGTGCTGGCATTGAGTGATTTGTGACAATCGGTTTTATATGTCTTCTTACCCAAAGTGCTCTGATAGAGAAAAACTCCTCAGATCCTAACCTACTATGTCCAGCAACCCGCGTTGAACCTCGCCGCACAATTCTGAAATCCACTCCGTCAAAAACGAACAACCTCGTTCCCCCTTCCCCATGGCTACCAGCAAATCTGCTCTGAGCCCGCTCCTCTCCCTCCGCTTCCCCCAGATCCTCCGAACCTCGCACCAATGTGTGCGCTACCTCCATAAAACAGTCCGACCGGGCACCATCCCATCTCCCACCCCCTTCGTCCCAGACACGCAGACCTTCCTCACCCTGATCGGCCGCAACATGTCCAAGCACAGCAGCAAAATAACCTCCTGGGAGCAACTATTCACAATCTCCTCCAAGGAGCTGCGCGAGCTGGGCCTGGAACCCGCGCGGCAAAGACGTTACCTGCTTCGATGGGTCGACAAGTTCCGACGGGGAGAGTACGGTGTCGGTGGGAATCTGGATCATGTCACCGATGGAGTCGCGGAGCTGCGTGCTGTTGAGGTCCCGCGTGAGAAATTACGTTCTTCGGCGAACGTGTCGACGACGACGGCGGGAAAGGATGCTGCCGACGTTGCTAGGCCCTCGCTCGGCCGGGCTGGGACTGCCACGACCTCTCCTGGAAACAAATGGGTGATTGTCAACCTCCCGGTGGGCGAGACGGAACTGAAGGATAAAGAGATCTCGATCAAGAAATTTTCCAAGATCAGCCTTCATCGTGGTAGTAAGATAAAAGGCCCGTATCTTAAATTGCTACCTGGCGCAAACGGTGCTGCGGCGAAAATTACAGTGCAGGAAGGCTTGTGGGAGGATAAATTAGGCCGAAAGATTGATGGCGGTGAAAGGAGAAGGGCAGAGGTCCGAGCAAAAAGACGAATCGCCGAGTCAAAGAAATGATGAATATCTCTTGGAATTCACTGGATAGGGCGAGACTTATGTGTACAATATGAATTCTTCTGTGGCATAAGGTGTTTTTTTTTTGTTACAAGGACAATGAGAAAAACTAGACTGTATATCTTTTTTCATGAATCATCTTCCCAGTAAAATCCAGTAGCATGTTTGGATTAACACAGAAAAAGACATCTTGGAGACACACAGTGCCTCATTATTAAACAGATATATATCTACATACACACTCATTAATGCTAAGGGGATATTACATATCAAGTATAGTGACACACATGCCAAAAAAGAAACTTGGTCCAGAAATAAAGTGTGAGTGGTCAGTTTTTTGAAGATGCTGATTTGCGTTTCTCCCAAGCCACGCGGGGGTTACCTAGAGGCTTTGAAAACAAGGACTAGGAGCGGTGTTAGTTAGGTCCTCAAAATGTACAAAGACAAGATGCTAGACTTACCGAGTAATCTGTGTCAGGAACATCCTTATCACCCTCGAGTTTCTTCATCTTCAGAGCTCGCACTAGCGCTGCGGTGATTGTCCCGAGCTGGACATATGCAAATTGCTCACCAATGCATCGATGGCGACCAGATCCAAAGGGGAGATACGGACTGTTTGCACCTTTACTGACCAAGCCGTAGCCGTAATCAACCTTCTCTTCGGCCACCTCATCCTGGGCACCGGTTGCATTCACAGCACCTCCCTTTTCCCAGCGGTGGGGGTTCCATACCATAGGTTCAGGGAAGTAGTCGGATATGCGGGACGCAACTCCAGGGGCAGCAAGAAGGTTGTGTGAAGTTGGAATCACGTATTTCGTTCCCTCCACAGGCATCGGCGATTTCACGGCACGAAGGATCGAGTGGATTGGGGCATGTATACGTAGAGTTTCCTTGATGACGTTCGAGTGAAGTTCCAGACGCTGAAGTGATTCATACGTCAACGGGGGAAGATCCGGGCCGAGAACTCGGAGTTGTTCTTGATACAGTTCCTCAAGGATATCAGGGTTGCTTGCAAGTCGAAGCACAATCCACGAGCCCGTCGAGGATGAAGAGTGCTGGCCAGCCATTAAGAGAGCAATCATCATATGCGCAACCTCTGTGTCAGGTACGGGAGTTCCGTCCTTGTAAACTGACGACATCAAGTTCCAAACCATGTCTTCCGAATCTTTCTTTCCGCCGGCAGCACGTCGTTCTCGGATAATATCCGTGTAGATTTGGGTCATTTTCTGCTGAGCTCTGTCGCGCTTGCGGTTATGTGGAAGCGGAGCCCAAGGGAACATGAAGTTGATGGCCGCGAAACCCATGTCTAGATCGGCATACAATTCAGCGAAGCTGGAATCGAATTTATCCCGGACTTCCTTCCCTTGGAGCGATCGCGATGCAGTATAGATTGTAATCTCGGCAACGGTTTTCGCTACATTGAAAATCCCAGAGTCTCCTTTGAAACCTGGCGAATTGTCAAGATAGCTTTCGACTTCTTTGGTAATGAGGGTAACGTAGGATCGCAATGCCTCGGAGGTGAGGCCAAATTTGACAAACTACACGAGAGTAAGCTAAAAGTCCTCTGCTCAAAAGAGATGGAATAATTACCTTTTTCTGTTCCATCAATTTGGCGTTGGGGCAATCATACACCACATCTTTGCCGAAGACGGGTGTGGTCAAAGGCGAATAGACCTCTTCGGCGCAAACATCCTTCAGTTTTCCATTGAGAATGAAATCATTGCCCTTTGTTCCAAGAAAAACAGTCGTCTTCTTTCCCAGAAGAATAAATGTGAAGATATCACCATACTATGTGCGTCAAAAAGCACAGGGTCAGACAGAACCAATACTTGAAAGCCGATGGAATTTCTAAAAGACGCACCTTCTCCCGGCATGAAAAGAAAAACTTGTAGGGATCGATACCGTATGAGATCGTACTCCCGATAACCGGAAACCAGTGAAAGACAACGGGCGGTTCATTGGGGTTCTTGAAGAGAATCTGCTTCAAAACATTAATGAGGACTGAGAGGGCGATAAAGGCACCAGATCCCATCAAAGCCAACGTCCAGAGCGATTGGGTTGAGCAGGCTTTGCAAATGCCAGAAAGGAGTTCCGCGAGTAGTCCCATGGCTGCGAAAATATGCTCTAACGCCCCAGTTCACCACCTCTCTAGAGTGAGTTGGAGATTGGAGATGGGAGCGTGGTGTTGGATGCCCGGGCAAAAAAAAGAATGTTCCTTTTTGAATATGAGGAAACCAGGGGGGACCACATAAAGATACGGTAACGAGGATTACGGTGCCTGGCCACTTCAAAAAAAACGCCCCCTAAATGTGGACCTTCCCAGATTAGGTTTAGCGTTATGGGTTCTGGAATTGCGAGCCATAGCCTAAGCCACATTCGGACACCCGGTGATTACGTACGCGAAAGTCACGCCTTCCCGGGTCGCGAACAGCCCGAGAAATACTGTAGTTACATCCCAGCAAATTCACCTAGTTAGTTACAAGCGAAGGGGGAGGAGGAAGACACATTTTATGAATGATGATGATGGATGCAGCAAAGAAAAAGACACTTGGTTTACTGAGACATACGACAAAGTGAGAGGAGTGAGATGGCTTCAGATTTAGGGGCAACAACAGCACCGAGTACTCCGTACATTGGGATATATATGTATCTAGACAAAAAATAAGACAACCTCTCAAGAAACAATTAGATACTCCCATAAATATGATAGGATTGAAATGTGAGCAGCCTTCTAAGTTCTCGACGCCAAAACTTTCTGACCTGTCCTGATTATTATGGGCGCGTGGTCAGTGAGGTAGGCCCAATAATTTGTATACCAACCAGGAGTTTGACTCCATCGAAACACACGGTGCAGAACTGAAAACCGAAGAATTCTTCTTCAATAGCTGAAAACGGGGACGGAAATAAAAAGAAACGTGCTCGGTTCTTCACCTGGACTACCTTCGTCGTCCTCTGGGGGCCTCGTCGGATTCGTACCTGCTCTCTGGATCATTGGCAAACAAAGGTTGATCACCGCGGCCCCCCATGTGCATGAACTCACCAGGGTCTCGATTGGCATCCGGTCTCTGTTCCGAGCGAACCTTGGCACCTTTTGCAGGCTGGTTATGAACTCGCTTGCCTGCTCTATTCTTGTCGAAGATTTTAACCTGCCCATAACCATCTTCGCGCTCGTCGTCGTAGACCTGGCTGACAATAACGTCGTTGATGCTGCTCAATAAGGTCCGTTCTCGTGCGATTTTTCGCTTCGAGAAGTCCAACTGGCCCATCGCTCCAGTTAATCCATCCGTGCTGTCTGCGATACTGGGGTATTTTCCAGTTAGCCACGGGTGCTGTAGGCAGTCATCGATGGTAGCTCGTTGATCAACGTCCACCTTGAGCATTCGGTCAATCAAATCGAGAGCCAAATCCCCGACTGAGTCCCAATATGGTGATGGATAATCGAATTCGCCCATTTTGATCTGCTCCGCTAGGGTGTAGGGGAACTGGGGAGTGCGGAGTTCATCAGAAAAGGGCGGAAACCCGCAGAGACAGATATAAAGGACAACCCCAAGGGACCAAACATCAATGGCACGCGTATATCTTCTATGCCTACTGTTCTCAAGGATCTCTGGCGCGACGTCTATAGAAGATGAATCAGCTTTGCGAATTTTACCTCGTAAATAAATTATAAACTTACAACTCGGTGTGCCACATCTGAAGAGGCTTGTTAGCAGGGCTAATAGCTGCAAGTCGGGGAAAAAATCAACTTACAGAGTGGTTGTAAACGAATCTTCTCCGATTATTTTGGCAAGGCCAAAATCTGCCACCTTAGCTGTAAGATTCTTGTCCATTAGGAGTATATTTTCCGGTTTTATATCACGGTGAACAATGTTGCGTTCATGCTATAGTACGCGTTAGGCCAGACTGCAACGGAAGCTGAGTAGGGACATAAGAATTAATACCAGATATTTGAGACCATGGAACAGCTGACGGAATAAGTGGCGAGCCTCGTTTTCTGTAAGCTTTTCGTGAGACACGACCCAATTAAATAACTCTCCCTCTGGGGCAAGTTCAGTGACTATATAAGCCCCGTCACTCTCGTCAAATGTGTCCTTCAGGCAGAGCACGTTTTCGTGGTTAACGCTCTTCAATACCGCGATTTCCTGAAGGGTCTCGTTGTCCCTCTTTTGAGAATCGCCCGGCCGTTTCTCAAATCGCTTGACAGCGTATTTGATACCTGTGGCCCTTTCAGCACAGAGGTATACTGTCGCAAAGTGGCCCTTGCCGAGTTGCTCCAAGATGCGATATTGTTGTCGGAATCCGCCGGTATCTCGGTTCCGGGGATAACGAAAGACAAATCGGGCCTTGTCCAGTACAGTAACTTCGTCCCCATCTTCGAGCTCACGACGTTGGTTACGACCAATAATGGCTTCGTTGACAAAGGTGCCATTGATAGACAGATCTTCGAGTATCGCCACGGAGTCGCCATTCCTGTTTTCATGGAATATTAAACAATGCCGGTTGGAGATGGTGGGTATATCAATCATCAAATCTGCACAAAACATCGCAAGGAATCGATCAGTCCATATACCAAACCCATCTAAACAAACTTGGAAGATTCCTGATACTAACCGCATTCAGAATGGCGACCTATTAAGTAACCACTAGGGTTTTGTTCTCGTAGAGTGGACTTTCCTTTTCCCTTGCCGCGCTTTGGCCGTGAGCCACGAGTGTTCACGCCAGAAACAGGCGTAGAGAAACAGGTGTCTCTCTTCCTCAGCACGAGCGTACTTCCAATCTCGTTATCCAGCGGTATCAAGTAGCCCCATACACCCTCCAGAGCTTCGTCTTCTACTTCGCTCACAAACGCGCGAGGGATAGTCTGGGAGAACGCCTGGGTGTCGTTTGGAGGAGACGACAACTGGGTGTAGCTCTCTGGGCCCGGTGTGTGATGGCGCAGCTGGCTCGGACGACCCTCGGGAGGTGTGGCAGTAGCATCTTTGTGAATCTCCGTCGCCGTGGATCCCTGATTCGTAAGGGGAGAGGGAAGATAGCCTCGAGTGAAATGCGATTGGGCCAATTGGGAGGAGATTCGCTCAGAGCGCCGGGGCTTCTTCACATCTTGGTCATGGCTCCCGGTGCTCACCTTTTTTTTTCAGATGAAAACCAGGTCATTAGCCAGGTTCAGATATAGACTGTGAAGCGACGAAAACCCCATTACTTACTCTTCCCCGTTTCAGACTGCTCTTTTCGGTCTGCGGTGGCATGTCGTTCAACGTCGGAAAAAAGGGGGAACAATGACGAGGGAAGTATCCTCCGAGCTGGAAAAGCGCAAATGCCAGCGGGTACAATGGTCTAGTACTTTTTTTTTTTTTTTTAAAAAAAAAAAAAAGGCAAATGCAAAGATAATGGCGAAGAATGCGAGGCGGTAGAGGTTCAGACTGGAAGAAGTTACAAGGACGAAAGCACACCAAAGAAGTATAATATGATGGGGGAAACTAGAACAACTCGACTCGACTCGACTCGACAAACTTCCCCCAGACACAGAGCGGAAGAGAGCGGCAGGACAAAAGCAAGTCGGGAAGACCGTCGCGATAACTGAATTAATCGAACAGCATGGTCAAAGGCAGGATAAATGAGGGGGGTTGCCCAAAATATTTCATCGAGTTGGCTTGCCGTCCAGGTTTGTCTTTTGGAAAGCTCTGGACTTTTGGGGGGAAAAGAAAAGGTTTGGCGAATGAGAAGAGTTGTTTGTCTCTTCTTGACTTTTCTTTTTGCTGCCGCGAACTACGGGGGGTTCCTTTTTGTATTTAAATCTATTTCTACCTGCACAAGAGAGGGAGAAAGAGAGAGAGCCTGTGTGTGTACAAGGCTGACAGGGCAAAAGAGTTGCACTTGAGGGGCAAAAACATCCATGCCTTTTTGTCCCAACATCCAGTTCTCCCCATCATATGGCTGTAAATAATGAACAACAGAATTAAAGCTCTGTCGAAGAAATCCCTAGAGGTGTTCGTGTTCGACTGCAAGGGCTTTTGGGACTCGAGATCTCATGCCTGAGATTCTCACTCCCACGGCAAGGCATGAGTTTTTGTTCAGAAAAGTGACATCCGTTTGGAGCAGCAAGAATAGTCCACGTTTGGTGATGGTAATTTGCTGTTCAATTGCCGTAAGGATGCATGTCTGCCTTCAATATCCCACGGCCGATGAAGTGGACGAGAAGGCATCACAGCCTGTCGAAGATGACTGTCCTGTCCCGCAAGTCTAAGAGAAATAATTAAAAGTAACCCGCTCCATAGGTAATGCTCACGAGCCACGACCTGGACAAGAAAGGTCAACAAGAAATAGAGAAAACAAGAGTGGCAGCTTTCCTCCAGACAGACTATAATGAGAATTGCGATGTATGAATGATTGATTCAATGAGCAGCTGGGATATCACTAATAATCCAGTAGTTAAAAAAGTAAATATCTCTTCAATAGGGGGCAACTCAACTCTCCGCAGCTCCAACAACCTAAACTCTCACAGCTTGCTTGTCCATCTCCGGAAAAGCAAAATCGAACACATTTGGGCAACAAGACACCACAGGCCCTGATTCAGGATCGTATCTTTTCTCTTGTCTTGTTTCAGACGTCGCCAATGACCGATGGTGTATAATTTAGCAACTGGAGTTTGTGGTTCCCAGAAACCTCATCCTAACCAATATGTACGAGCATCCTGTCGCAACTTGGTCCCCACGGTGGCCTTTTTTTTTTTTTTTTTTTTTTTTTGGCTATGCTATGCTGTGCTGTGCTGACCATGACGCTTCGGGTACAGGCACTCAACGTATATTCGCCGTGCTGCCTTTGAGAGATTGGCAACTTTGGCAGCGAAGTATCCCGAAGCCCGCGATTCCAGCCTGTCCGATATCGACCGGCTGCGGAATGCCTGCCAACGTCCAAAAGCATCGCCGACCGGGTTTCTCGATGGTGTCTTCAAAGGCAGAGCATCGCCGGCCCCAATTGTATGCTGCCTCGAAGACTATTTAAACGTTGCGTGCCGGGTTGAAGTAATACTCACTGACTCTGGAAAGTAGAGGTTTCGGGATTTGGATGCCCTCCTTTCTCTCTGCGAAGCTGCGCCCTTGACCTACGACCCGGAAGATGTCACGAAGCTCGTTGCGCTGTTCACGGATTACCTCCCCGACTGCCCGTCCCTCGTCCTGAACTCGTCTCCCTTCCTCTACACCCTCGAGACCCCGCCGTGGGAGCTCTTGACCCGCTGCCTCATAACCGCACTATTCTCGCTCGGCTCACACCATCCGTCGCACCATGGCCAGATCTACGAGAGCGTACTCGCTTACGTGGAAAACTGTTCTCGACTTGCCAAGGAGCTGCCACCTTTGGAGAGCCAACCGGATCGTGGAGCTGGACATGGAGCAGTCCGAGACATCGCAGATACTGCCACCCTTGCGGCGTCGTTGGTCGGCTTCTTGGATGGCATGTCCGCGCACGCGTATCTCTGCAGTCCTAGCGAACGGCTGTATCTTATCGAAAAGCTGCGTCCGGTGCTATCGGAGAGGTTTCTTGTCGCCGTCGAAACCACATCATCCACCATTCGTAATCTCCAAACGTCAGATCCCTCGTTCCAAAATTGGCAGAAATATGCTAGACTCTCTGCCGCTGCTGGGAGATCGCTGAGCTCGATGTTGCTCCAGAGATCCTTCCTGGGCTTCGTAAAGGCTTGCACGTCTCCAGTCACCAAAGACGGTCAAATGATGTCTGGGAATGCTGTCTTAGATAGCTATATAAATAGCTTGGATCATACGAGGCACGGCAACGAGGATATGGCCATTCTTGCGAAATACTCTGCACAAATTGCCGCCGATCAAATTCAACTGCTTGAAGAAGGCTCCGACTACTTGCAATTGGGCGTACCATGGCAACAACGTCTCGCATTCACAGCTAAAGCATTTGCTTTGGTTACCTTTGTCAACTGCATTATCCTGGATGAAGATTCTGCGGACATTGATCTATTGCTCTCATGGTTGGAAGCTACTATTCTAAATGCCGACCAAATGGTAAGCGAGGAACTTGCAACAACATCTTTCAAAGCGCTGGTGGTCTTGTCGAAACTATCACGCCTCAATGCACCGAGTTTAACAAAATCCCTACTGCGATTCATTGTTCAGAACAGGCAAAGTGGTGCAATCCTCGCTGTTGCAGCCCGTTCTCTGGCTCAAAATCTTCAACTCCTTCCTCAAGACACTGTCATCGGCACCCTATACTCATTGGGAAATGTCCTTAGTGCAAGTCAGCAACACACGGGAATGGTAGGAGAAGAAGCCAATTTATATTCTCGTCCTTTTGTGCCAGGCTCTCAGCAATCAAATGAAAGTTTTATTTCGCTCACATTAAATGGCGAAGAGGATGCATCGATCACCTACAAGAACGTGGTCCATGCGATTATAACCGTTGCTACAAGCATCAAAGATAGTAAGATTGTTGCATTGGCACAATCTATGCTTCTGCAAAAAATCGGGAGAGTAAATGTCATACTTGACGCTTGTGTCGTCCAAGAGACTGTCGCACTTGCTTTCAAAAACGAACCGGCGGAATTTCAAGTTGTTCTCAAGTTTTATGCTCGCCTTCATCGCGATGCGGCTATCCAGGGAAACATCCTTATTGTTGATGCTGTAGGTATTGCCCTGCCTGTTTATGGATTTTATTATACTGTACTAACCTTGTGTGATGCTGGCAGGTCCATACGGCATGGAATTA
This sequence comes from Amauroascus niger, assembly GCA_001430945.1. Taxonomy (NCBI): domain Eukaryota; kingdom Fungi; phylum Ascomycota; class Eurotiomycetes; order Onygenales; family Onygenaceae; genus Amauroascus; species Amauroascus niger. The sequence goes on along the minus strand of LJPK01000952.1, from coordinate 17,288 downwards.
CCTTGCTATCTATCTCCAAAGGGACAATCCCCTATTTAGGATTTACCTGACTTTCCTTCTTGAAAGTATTGTCAACAAAGGTGGCGCAACTGATCGAGAGAAAGGCCGTAGTAACGACGTTAAGTTATCCGCTAAAGAGATATACCCTTGTCTGCGACCCGTGGCTTTACTTCTCTCTAAACTTGGATCTCTCGAAAACCTTCATGGCGGTCTCCGTGAGTCCGGAGACATAGTGTCTTTGTTGCGAGACACCTGGTTCAATATCGCCGCACACGATATTACACCGAGCTCTGAAATAGGTCGTGAGAATAGTGAAGCGCTCCGTCTGCTCGCTGAGAATTCTCCTCCGCTAGTTTCAGAAAACCGCGCTGAGTTGCTTGAAGGCGATATTGAGTTGAACACCGTCCTGAGGCGAGGTATGAATTCATCGCACTCTGACAAAAAGAGGAGCCTGGCCCAGGAATTACCAGCTCTAGAACACGAGATCAAGCGATTAAGTTATCCGAAAATCGTTTTTCTTAATGCGGCTTTACTTCTTGAGAGTCTTCGTGCTTCTACCGGAGACTTTACCAAAGTCCTCACTTATTTCGTAGACCCTGCATTGAGCAGCCCGGATATCGTGGGCTGTATGCGAGCTATTGTCGATAAAATCGTCACACTATACCTCGAAAGGGCACTGTCCAACAATTCGGCAAAATTCTCTGCTCCTTTTATTTCCCAGCAACTTGCAGACACTTTTGTTGCATGTTGTCACCGCATTCCAAGCGTGCAGCAAGTTGCATCAGCTGCTGCTGCGAAAATAATAGCCAAATGCCCGTCATCCCTGTGCGAAAAGAAATCACTATTCACGCTCCTGGATTTACTGACGCTTTTGTGGTCTTCTTGCCTGGACGAGGAATTGGACGAATATGAATGGAAATCAACCTTCGTCTCTGCAACAAGCAAGGTGAAAATCGAACTGTCTGATAATTATGCATTCAGGAAGCATACTCTGAACAATCTTTATAACTTGGCTCGATCCTGGGTAGCAACAGTAATGAACATTGCGCCCCTCGATGTCAAGGGCCTACTCCAGGTCCGTATCACGGGTCTTTTCCACTTGGCTTCAAATGATATACTAAAAATTCTCTCAGACATACCTATCTGAATATGATGATGACGGCGGATACGGCCACACTTCAATGGGTCGGTCTTTCGCGCTTGAAATGGGCTCAATGATCCCCCCAAGCGATCAGCGATTAGGTATTCCATTCACAACTTCTCATCTTATTCGACGTCGGTGCTCACCCAATACTAGGCTCTATTGAACGTAGTGGAAATACCCTGTTGAACGTGGCATCTGATTTTGTCGCCCAATACACCACTCGTCAAGAATATCGCTTCTCTGAAACTCACTCACTTGCTGGCGAGTTACAGTCGCCTTTGACTCCCTGTAAGTCTCCTTAGACTCCTTTGATCAGATTACCAACTGAATCATTTAGTAGTCAGTCTCGATGGGACTCGAAGTGAAACTTACCCACGAGAGGCCCAAAATATCCAACAAATCTTGAGTAATTTGGAATCGCAAATCTCGCATCATAGAAAAATCCCCCCAGAGATGCCGCGTAATGTACTGCGAAAAACTGCTGCTCTCCTTTGCAACCGTGGCGGCAGCGAACCGTCCATCATTACTCACCTGGTCAATATTCCATTCCAGCTATTTACCAAGGAGTCAATCAGAATGGGAATTTCGCTCTGGCTGGGCGTAATCAACGAAAACCCCGAGACAGAGCCCAGGATAGTTGTAGAAGTTGCACAGGCTTGGGAACGCACAATTCGCCGCAAAAAGGGCATATTTGACCCTAATTTCGAGTAAGGTAATCTCCATTGTCTTGTCTGAATCTGTTATCTAATCATAAAACAGATATTCGGACCCCTTCATGACGAAAATCGAGTCTTTGCCTTCCAACAAAGCTCTCGTTCTAAAACGCCAGCGAAAAGCTCAGAATATCATATCACCTCATTTACGTTTACTGCAGTTCTTCGAGAGCCATTTCAATGCAACAAGGCTAGCCAGTCCTCATATCCAGAGGATTTTCAGGCGACTTGTAGCTGCCACCCTCGATGCACTTAGGCGCACGGCTGGTCACCCGCTTTGTCGGGAAATCCACTTTCACACTATACTCTTTAGTTTGAAAGTGCTCCGATATTGTAAAGGGCAATCAAAGGTTGCACTGTGGAAACTCAGGGACCAGGTACTATCAGCTGCTCTGAGCTGGTTCAGTCATCCACCCAGGTCAGTCACTATTCACGTGTTGCTTTCTCTGTTAGATTTGTGAACTGGGCTTATTATTAGCTAGATGGTCCTTTGGAGCAAATCGTCTCCAGATAAAAGCTGAAGACAAGATTTTACACGACATTGAATCACTACTAGGCCTAAGTTCATGGATTGAACCAGGAGATATGAATCTCCGAAAATCCCTCAAAGCCAAGCAGGATCTTGTTCTTGCCCTAATTGATAATGAAAGAACCCGTCTGAAGGTGTGGCTCTCACCGCTTGATACCGAGAAACGGCATAACCCCGGAAACAAAGCCTCGGAGGTTTGTCTGCCCGCAGTCTTCTAGCTATGAAATATACTTACCGTCCGTTCTAGGCTGTTATCGCCGGATTTCTCAGGCTTGCATGGGCGGAAAATCCAAATCTGGCTATTCAGTTAGCCTCTCGGTTTCCCTCGCCAAAGCTCCAGAGCGACGTCCGTTGGTTGATATTCAACTTTCCTGAAAAAGCGCTGGATGACCCGGATAGCTTGGAACTACTATTGGGATCTGCGTTACCACAAGATGTGACGTTCCAACTAAAGGTATTTTCCCTCCCAGATGACCTTGCGGTTGCAATTCTGATGTTTTGTCTGCAGTATCTTCTCTTCTGGGCTCCAGCAAACCCGATCGCAGCAGTGACATATTTCCTCCCAGCATATGGAAATCACCCATTCATCCTACAATATGCGATGCGTGCTCTGGAAAGCCATTCTGTGGATGTCAGCTTTTTCTATATCCCTCAACTAGTCCAAGCTCTGCGCTATGATGCTCTGGGCTACGTTGAGCGGTACTTATTGGAAACCGCCCAGCTTTCTCCATATTTTGCGCACCAAGTGATCTGGAACATGAAAGCGAATGCCTATAAAGACGAAGACTCGCAAATCGTGTGTATTCCCACCCTAAAAGTCGTCTACACTACTGACTTCTCGTTAGCCCGACCCTGCCAAGCCCGTTCTGGATAAGTTTATGGAACAACTGATCTCTAGCTTCTCGGATGAGGACCGTAGTTTCTACGAAAAGGAATTTTCGTTCTTCCACGAAATCACGGATATTTCAGGAAAGCTGCGGCCATATATCAAGTGCAGTAAACCCGAGAAAAAGGAGAAGATCGAGGAAGAGCTTCGGAAGATCAAGGTCGAAGTCGGCGTCTATCTTCCTAGCAATCCTGATGGGGTGGTCGTGGGTATTGATCGTAAATCTGGAAAGCCATTGCAAAGCCACGCAAAAGCACCATATATGGCCACCTTCCGGATCAAAAAAACGAAACCAGATGCAAACGAGAACGGCAACGGAAATGAAACCGGCGATGGTGGAGAAAAAGACCTAGCTGGGGCAAATGGCCTCGCGGTGGATGGCGCAGCTTCCGCCTCGACGCCGTCAACGAAGGGGACAACCTTTGAAGTTTGGCAATCGGCCATTTTCAAGGTCGGCGATGATTGCCGACAGGATGTGTTGGCGTTGCAGATGATAGCGGCGTTTCGAAGTATCTTTGAGAGTGTCGGCCTGGACGTGTTCGTCTATCCATATCGCGTCGTAGCCACTGCGCCGGGCTGCGGCGTTATCGACGTCCTTCCAAATTCGATTTCGCGTGATATGCTGGGCCGTGAAGCAGTCAATGGATTATACGACTACTTCGTCTCCAAATACGGTGGCGAAGACTCAATCCGGTTCCAGGAAGCCCGCAGCAACTTCGTGAAGTCCATGGCCGCGTACTCCGTCATCTCTTATCTACTTCAGTTCAAGGACCGACACAACGGTAACATCATGGTCGACGACGCAGGGCACATAATCCACATTGACTTTGGATTCTGCTTCGACATCGCTCCGGGAGGCATTCGGTTTGAACGCGCTCCTTTCAAACTAACGTCGGAGATGGTCGCCGTCATGGGCGGACGTGCGCCTCATCACCACCAACAACACCAACCAGCCACCGACAATATCAACAACACCAACAGCAACAGCACCAACACTAACATTGGCAATCTCTCCTTTTCCGGAAAATCTTCCCACACCCATCTAAACACCCAATCGTACCGCTGGTTCGAAGCCCTCGTCGTCAAGGCCTTCCTCGCCTCGCGTCCGTACCAGGCGAAACTCGCACACATCGTCACGTTGATGCTCGACAGCGGGCTACCCTGCTTCAAGCCCGATACGCTGAAGAACTTCCGGGACCGGTTCGCGCTGGACAAGAGCGAGCAGGAGGCGGCGCTGCATATGAGGGAGTTGATTCGGAAGAGTTATGCGAGCATGTCGACGGTGGGGTATGATCAGTTCCAGCTGTGGACAAATAGTATTCCGTATTGAAAGGGGGAAAAGGAGATTGTTGTGAGGAGTTGGACAGCTTCTTTTTTTTTTCTTGCTTTACAGGGTTGATAGAAGCAATGTATCAAGAGGTAACAAGCTCATTGCTGGAAACATACAATACTGCACATGGAAGTCCAAATGACTGAACTGGATTTAATCATCTCAAAACCACAATAGTATGCTTGTGTTTATTACAACTTGTGGTACCCACATAGGGACTTTTACACAGAATATTTTGATAAGGATATAATGGTCATGCTATTCTAAAGAATAATAAGATAATCGAGCCTGCTAGTATTCATACAGGGCTTGATATGAGAATATGATATAGACATCGTGTAAAAGGAGACATGAGAGATCAATTTGTCCAACACATGGTTTCCCCACAATCGAAAGGAAAAGAAAAGGAGAAGTAAAGGCAAAAGTCATCATAAATTGCATAAGCCATGTTCCCAGGCTGATAGAAAAATGGACAGAAAGTAAAAAAAAGGCATTGAAAGCCACAAACACCCAGCGAATCATCACATGCACACCATATAACAAATGCAAAAATAAATCCATCCCCACATTCATTCCGGATTTATAACTCCGTCGAGGGCGAAATTCGTCGTACGTGCTTCAAAATCCATGCTTCAAATTCAACAGGCCCAACAGGCCAACAGGCTAAGAGGCTAAGCGGGAAAGGTCGGCCGTATCCTACCCAGAACCGCAACTTTATTGGGAAGGAGCCAATTTCTTGTTGCCAGACAATGAACTTTAAGCTCATTATTTCCCGGCGGTATCTGGGATCGTGCCGTTCAAAACTCGTATAATACCAAACGTGAATTTAAATGCTTGCTCAAAAGACGAAAAACTTGCCAGTCTTTGTGGGCAGAGAAAATGGCCCAAGGTCTAGTCCATGAAGTCGGCCCTCAAGATCTTCTCCTGGAAGTAATCTGGTTTCGGCCTCGACTTGGGCTGGGGCTGCTTGGGCGTCTCCACGCGTTCTGGAGGTGGAGCTTCCATGGTTGCAATGGAAGCGGAGCGTTGGTGGTACATAGCCGCATGGGGCATAGTCGGGGAAGTAGGTGGAAAGTTCCCCAAGGATGGTGCGCGTTCCGCCTTTATCCTCAGAGATTCGGGCCAGTTGAAGCCTTCTCCTAGTTTACGGTAACAAGGCGGGTTAGACTTAGTATTCTGGAATTGGTTCTGTGAAGTACTTGCGCTGGGTGCAGATTCATCGCTGTTGGACGATGTGCTACCGAACAGCGAAGATGATCGGTTTCTTGGGGACCACGATCTTGTTGGGGAGTGATGTGTACCATTTCCATTTCCCCGGAGTGCCTGTGCGCCAAAAGAGACACGTCGAGTAAAAGGGGTTGTCGGAGCCGTCGTGGGACTTTCTTCTTCAGCCTCCTCCATGACCGCTTGCTCGATAGTTGGAGAGGTTGACATGACAGAGCTTGAGACACTGCCCCGACGCATCGATGCAAACGGAGACGCTTGAGTTGGCGAGCCAGACAGGCCCAATGTATTAAGGGACATCCGGCGTTGCGGCTGCTGGCCTTGAGGTGGTCCGGTAGCGTAGACAGGTCGAGGCTGCGAGCCGGGAGTGGGCGGAACGGCACTGGCTTGTCTCTGGAACATTTCTGTGAACGACGAACGCCGACGGCGGGAGCGTGGAGAAGGAGGAGAGTTCGATCCGTGAGACATTACGTCCGAATGTGATGATGCTTTATCTTTTTTCTTTTTGGTGAACTGAAAACGACCTAGGATGCGGATGGTCTGAGGCGTCGAGTGCCCAGTTCGAACGCCGTAAAATGCACGTGTAAAGCCAACAGACTGATGAAATGGTTCCGTGCAGCGAGAAAAAAAGAAAGCAGGGATGAACTCAATCAACACGGGTCTTTGCAAAATCTCCTAAACGGTATCTTGAAGATCTCGAATGCAAGAAAAGGAGTGCTGTTATCCCATAGCGGGAGGAAGGACCTGATGGGGGAGGGGGAGGGAGGGCCCGTCGGCGTTCGAACTGTCAGGAGGAAGAGGAGAAGGAGAAGAGAGCGAGCCCGAAGCGTGAAGATGAAGCCCGAAGATGGAGGGTGGCAACTGAAGAGCTTCGTCTGCGGGGTGGGCGGTGAGATCCTCCAATAACGACAAGGAGGAGCGGAGTCGAGGGGAGGACAGCAAGCAGAGGATGGGTAGAGTCGACAGTCAGGCGAGTTTAGAATGTGTTGCAAGGGTTACATGCAATTGAAGCGATATCGAGCGAGACCAGCGTTACACGGGAAAGCAAAGGGCAATGGGAGCGAGCAATTGAAAAAGAAGAAGAAGAAAAAAAAAACAGGCAGAAGAAGTAGTAGAAAAAGAAGAAGAAAAAGAAGAAGAAGTTGAAGGGAGAAAGAGCAAAAAGAAAGCGGGCAGACGGACGTCCCTTGTAGAAAGAAGGGGGGAAGGAGGGAGGAAGGAAGGTGGAGGAGGAAGAGGAGAGGAACAGGAATTCGAGTCCTGTGAGACGTGATTGGCTGGACTAGGTGGGGTTAAGTGGAGCAAAAGAGCTCTCGAGCCAGGGTTCTCTGCTGACGTAACAGGCTTCGAGGGGGGGGAAACTTGAAAGGAACAAGCTCCACGTGAAAGTTACCGGTTGCCAAACGGGCCCGTTACGCGGAATCTTTGGTGCAGCGTCAATGAGGAAGAGCACGCTGATACGAGCACGTAACAAGACCGTAACTTTTTTACCCCGGATTTGGCGTTTCGGTTTTGCGGAGTTAATCTAGGCCCGATATGGGACTAGCGCATGCGTGGCCCGAGCTTCAGTCGCCGATGATTGGACGGCTTACTGTAGTTCTGTTGGTGGAGGAAGGTTATTTCTTCTGTGAAAAGCTCCACCTTGAGGGGAAAAAGAAGGGTGACGCCACAATATGCACCCTCTCTCTTTTTGGTTGAGGGTGAAAAATGATACGATGTTGAGATGCACCCAACAGATCCCCTTCAACACGTGGAACGCAGCATAGGCAGGAGGTATGCATAGGTTGTGTCAAGGATAACAGGGAGACTTGGCTCGCTATCTCAACGATTGTTCAGTAACTAGTTATTAGTTAGTTGGCAGGAGAGCATCGGTGTGCAGGACTCTAGCAAAGTCTAAATTACAAACAGTTTGCATGATTGCACGCATATCGCAGTCAGGATGGCAATTATTGAGCTTAATTGAAAATCCAACCCTGACTGGCTGAAGAATCAATTAGCTGCAGAAGTTTTTCTCATATATCTTAACTATCTATTCCTACACTGGAGGTCCTAATTTAATGTTTCAGAGGCTAGAGCTTTGCTGTGATGATCTCAGCTTGTTAACAACATACTGTACTTGTCAATCCTTTCCAAACACATGAGGGCTTTAGGATACAGAGCAGAACAGCATGAGAGAGAGCATTGGCTGATATCATAACAATGCAGGATTTTGGTCAGCTGAAACACAAGTAAAAAAAAAAAATATCAGGACAAAGAGATACAAAAAGCCTGTTCTCAAGGTACCATAAAGAATATTTGAGACATCACAAACAGGATGGTGGTAGACAACGGCCGCTTTCGGAAATAATTACTATTAGTTGTTATGGGGTATTGGGGCAAAGTAGAAAAACGAAGAGATGATAAAAAGGGTCTAACCCCGTAGTTAGGGGAGGCATGGCGATCGCGGACACTCACTCCCACAACATCAAAGGGATTGTAAAGCAAAGAAAAAGAAAGAAAAAAAAGAGGTAAAAGACCCCAGATGTAGTTAACCTTCCGAGTGCCACCAAGCAGTTGCAAATCATTCCATATTTTTTTTTTCCCGCCCAAGACATTTCATTGCTGCCACGTTCAGGCGTCACGTCGTCGTAGTCATTAAATTGCCCATCAGATTACTTCATTGCATCAGACCACCCTACAGGGTACGGTCAATCCTAGTTTCCGAATGAGGTCACTTTCCCGGCAAACCGAGCCCCGGCACTTCCACGTTTATGCAATTTCTCACGCTCCTTATTATTCACTTCGGCAGGGAATGAGGACGTAACATGGTTGCCTCCACCTCCAAAGTCTCGAATTGTCGGCAATGCACCAAGCGTGTCACCCACCGAGGTAGGCGAGGTGCCACTCCCGAACACTCTGCCGGTTCGTTGGTTAACATATAGCTGGGCGGCCGATGACAGTGGAATAGCTGGCATCTCGGTCGGGATTTCAGCACCGTTTTGGACCAGAAGCTCCGCGATCGGGAAAGGAATTGCTTTGACCCCCGTCGGTGGGTTCGGTGCAGATTTGGCACGGGCCGAGATCGAAGACATTGACGACGCCGGAGACGCAGGATCGGCGGCGGCTAACGCTAAGAACACCGCATGTGTGTTTCGCGACCGATCAGTAGCGTTGAGATTAGCGCCGAGCGCGATTGCATAGAGCACGCCCTGGATATCATTTTGTTTGACACAGGCGAGAAGCGTCTCATCGGCTGTCCCATACCGCGAAAGCGTGGGTGACAAGGCACGAACATATGCTCTCTCGCTGTACTTTGCCGTAATAAACTTCAGCCGTTGATCACGAGTCGATTGTGGCGCTAGTTTTTGAGCCGAATTCAGTGAAGATTCCCATACCATATTACTAACCCGGTTTCCTATTTGCAATAGTATCTCCACGATATCATTGGAAAACGAGTGAATATCCAACGTAAGAGAACGAATTTTAGAAATGTGAGTCCCAAGAGACCTGTGAATGCCGCTGCATTCAATGCAGAGAACAATGCCAAGATTGATGGAGACCCATTCAACTTTCGACGTTGAACCGCAATCAGCGCACCAGTTGTTCCCCTGATCGGCCTCACGGATAACTTGTAGCAGTTTTGATGGATTATCTTCGTAGCTGCTGTCATTTCGAACATAGCTTGGACGCGCACCAACAGTCGTTCTTCGACTCACGTTACTTGTGTTGGAAGCTGAAGTCGTTTTTCCGGTTAAGATGGATCCGATATCTTTACGATTTCCTCCGTCCGAGACTGATGTTGGATGAGCCCCTCGTCCCGACTCCACAGCGCTTTGCAAAGCATTGTTAATCGCCATAATCCAATTTCCCATGTCCTCTTCAGATGTGGCTTGGTAGATTCTCTTAAACTGAGGTGTAATGACTTCAAAGCAAAATCTTCGGTCCGCGTTCCGGGCTTCTCGAACAGACGCCATCCGCAAGTCTATAGGGTCCATATGCAGATCCAATCTCTGTTTCCAGTTGCTGTACTCTGAGAGTTTTCCTTGATCTAGGACAATCCAGAACCTATTTGGAATCACGGTCAGCCTATGTAGATAGGGGACGGCAGAGGGGAACACTCACTTATGCCAAGCCTGTTTATTTATACCCTTCGGGTCGATGTGCGAGCCAGGGCGCGACAATGCCCATAGCAACCCTTCCTTCTTCTGCTGCAAACTTGCTCTATCTGCCCCAGGATTTAAGTGGTCACGCTCTTCCAAGTCACGAATCCCCCTAAATCGATTCTGACCTGAGGGACTAATCGCGCCTAATGCAGCAGCAGCGGCGTTGGAGGACGAAGAAAACGAAGGCCTATTACCAGCAGGACCTTTCACCTGAGAGCCGGTGCTATCTGCGCGGCCAAGTTCCGAATCAGAAGTAGCAGCGATGGCTGCGGCGTTCGGTGTGGCGGGCGGCACGCTGCCACTCTGCACACCCTCGGGTTCAATATATTTCTTGGTGCTTTGTTCCAAGACTCTTCGCTTTTCCTCACGCTCCGTACGCTGAAACTGGAACTCCTTATCAGCCTCAGTTACCTCGTGTATCAGTGCCTGAAGTTGTGGGAGCATTTCTTCGACTTTCTTCGCGGTAAAAAGGTAGCTTTGGGCTTGAGTATTAGCATACTTCGTGAGATACGACAGAACCTCTTGCTCTTTCCGGCCGCCATGAAGATCTTGCATAAACGAAGAATAGTCGAACCGCTTGAGCTCAAAGATTCTCCTTTTCGTTTGGTATTTTGAATCGCTTTCTGCTCTCTTTTTCTCCTTGAGAGAGTCCTGGCGTTGTCCTAAATACCGGCCGACGTATGCATAATAATCTCTGCTTTCCTCGTCAAACTCCTTCTTCTTCGATTCAGCTTGCTTGATATCGTTGTTGTACAATCTGGTGAGAGGGTCAATGATGAGTTTTTGGAGATTTGCCGAATTTAGCTGTTCCCAAATGAGGATCTCTTTCGCGATCTTGTCAAAATAATGTTCCAAAGCTGGTTGAATTGCGTTGGCGTTGGATGTTGAAGCTTCGTTAAGGGCGATAAGAAACGCGCCTATAGACTCGTTGTAAGAAACTTGCCGTTGATGCAACGCTTCGGCTTTCTTTAAAAGTTTCTTCATTTTGGCTCGCATGTTCCCAGTTTTCTGCTCAAGAGCTTTCATCGTTGCGCGGAAAAGAGGACCATCCTCTACCGCACTCATATCCTCTCCTGGACGCTGGCAGATGTCTAATTTGACGGGGACTGTTGCGGCACAAGTAGGGAATGTCTCGTTCTCTATTGGGGATGGAGGTACGTTTGTATCGCTGTACGCGTCTAGATCGCTCGCTTTCGACATGGCAGACTGTGAAGAGACGTTGCGATTCCGGGGTGGGACAACTAACTCAAATCGCGGCGACGGGGTTATCGGGCTGGACAAGGGCCGCACTGCATTTTGGACCCAGAAAGTAAATGTCGCAAGTGTATTTAACCTGTTGGTTCTTTCGTCGTAGTCAAGGAAACTGCAGCAGTTTCTCCAGCCGCCACCTCTATCCTCTACGCGTTTCGGCGGCTTCCATTTCCAGCGCCAGTCAAACTGCACAGAAGGACTCCCCTCGGTCGAAAAGGTGCCAACATGCTGAACGTTCGTATTGTTTTGAATATTTGGGTTTGCGTGGAATTCCCGCGTGATCAAGTTATCCAGTTCTTTCGAGTTTGAGGCATGAGCAAATGTGACACCCCTCAAGGTTGTATCAACGGCTTCAGGCAGCTTGCTCGCAACACCATTTATGGTCGCAGTAGTAGCTGGAGGAATTTGGGTTTGTCGGATGATAAATGTAAAGTTGAATGTCAACTCATCTTCGCTTGTCAGGCGTAGGAGAAAGGAGGGTGTGCTGGTTGCCACAGAGTCCGGATCCTAGACACACACACACACAGAGCACACATTAGCATTGGAAAGGACAGCTTCCGGAAGCAAGGTGGCAGATAAGATTGATATGAAGTGAACATACAAGAACAAATTCAATTGGTGTGTCGTCCCCCGCCTCCCTCTTTGCCGTGACGCGGGTTGCGGGGAAAGCATTGGGACCGACATGCAGAATAACTTGCCCACGATAATTTATGATGCTAAGTGATGCTATTGTCACTATACCAGAGATAAGAGAGACCCAGTCAGCTAAATGATTATGTTTCAAATACAAACACAGGTCAAGAGAAGGCAGCTTACATTTTGTTTGGTCCTTGAGGTACAGGACAGCGGGGTCATCAGGTTTGCTGCCCACAGTCCCCATGTTGGCATTCAAGAATCAAACCCTCTGCAAACCTGCTGGATGGAAGGTGCATGCCAGTAGTCAAATGTCTGACAGTTGAGTGCATACAAAGGGTAAACAGGACGCGGTAAAAAAAAAGGTGGTGTAAGTGGTAGTTGTTTGGTGTCAACAGGGCTGGTCAACAGGCTTAAACAAGAAAGCCGCAGCGCGTTCCAGATAGCATGCAGTTAGTTTATGGTGGAGTTAGTTATTAAAGTAGTCACTTAGTTAGTTACGGGGAGATTTAGATTTTCCTGTTCCGGACTGGCTAGTGCAAGAGGCCTCATCTCGTCCTCACCTTTGGCCTAACTGTCCTCACCCTCATCACCCGCCTCGCCCAGCCTCTCATGAGAGGAAATACTTGACCTTAGCTCATTTCGAAAATCTGCTTCAGCAGCTATGGCGAAATGATTGGCGAGAGTTTCAGTACCCGAGAAATCGAGTGTATCTCTCCTGCCTTCTGAAATTTTGCATGTACTCATCTGGAAGAGTTGGCGAGTACGTTGAGTCAACAGCACGCCTGGGTTCAGGTCGGGTGCTTAATGTGCCTGGAGTATGTGATATGGAGAATCAGCCTTTGCTAGAACCATGCAACTTGGATATTAAGTATGATGTTTATCTATGATGAGGACATTATTCATCAGATTGATTGTTTACCATGATTAAGAGTGAGTCCTCGTTACGCACCTCAGGAAAGAAAAATCTGTCTAGAAGATGAGATTGTAGCAATTATCACGAACCAATTGCACCTTAGTTTCAGCTAATTTAGATAATGAAAAGACTGCAACGTGTTATTTTGATGGCTTCTTTCATGGTGGAAAAGTAGGCCACTATTTTCAAGAGGATACTAATATCTTGCTTGAAGAAGGGTTTCCAGGCCATCATTCAAGAATGTCCGTGATTCCAGTTACCAACAATAGAGAGCGTCTCGCCGTTTTTATGCATGTCGTTGGTGCTCTGGCAATTTTCATTACTGATAGTTTCACCCCTACTGCATGTCTTCAATTCCAATTGGCCTAATAAGCCATTCATGCGATATGATTTCATAAGATGATGCTCTGGCTTCCTGATCCCATGTTAAGAGACTTCGTACAAATCGGAGAAACTGGTCTTTCTCTTCTCCCGGTGGGATCGTCGTGACAAAGTCCTCTAAAGAAGCTTTTGGTATTGGAGGCTCAGATATCCAATTTCCTGTTGTCGCTTATGGTAAGAAACAAATTCGAATTGAGTGATAAAAATGGAGAGAGATTGAGGAAGAAATGCCAGCGAGCCTTACCTTTTGTATCAAAATAGGTTGAGAAGAGTGGGCTCTGTCGAATTATTTCCAGTGGAGGAGGACCAAGATATCCTATATATTGTGCCAAAGCCAATGGGAGTACATATTGGCCATGAACACGATCTATTGGATCAAAGAGGTTTTTGCCTTCCAAGAGTTCAAGTGTCTAATATTTAAGAACTTCAGTCAACATTTTCTTTATATCACATTTATGTATTCATGCTGATGCGTATTGGACTCACCATGACACCAATTGACCATAGATCAACTGGGAATCCCCAGGGGAGTTTCAAAAGTACTTCTGGAGCACGATATAAATCAGACATCCACCAATCCTGATTTACACATCCTTCAATTAATCGCATTTGACCAAAATCTGTAAGGATTGGGTGGCCAGAGAGTTGCAACATGGTAGGTTGAGACTTATAAACGAAAGTCACGTCATCTGCGATTATTGGAACACTTGGGTTCTGAGACTCCTGATCCTCAACATCTTTAAGACTAGTGTCATCCTCAATCTGCACTAACATATTCTGGGGTGAGATGTCTATTGAACCATTGTGAGTCTGTGATCAAAGCAAAGCTTGATATGTTGAGTATACATTGATTAACTTACCAGTATGTGCAACACCACATGTTGTGTGTAGCCAGTTCACTGAATAGAACAAGTGAGCTATCAAGGATTTCACTAGAATCTTTGGCAACATTGCATTAGGAAATGTCTCCTGCAATGTGCGAACACTGTTGCCTTGGGGCTTAAAAACAATACAATAATGACGGCCGAAGATACTGTCAGTCTGAAAAATTTCATGTGCAAGACGTGTAAAGTCCAGTCCAGGATGATCCTTTTCGGCAAACTTCTTCAATCGTCGAAGCATGTTGACTTCATTGAGAACAGGAGATGTCTCGGAATCATCAGTCTGGACAGAGATTTTCAGCGAGGTATATTCCTTTGCTCTACATTTGAAGTCAGCAACAAAGATATGCCATGAAGAAATTTTGAAAGGTTGGAAGGAGACGAAACCTCTCATCCCATGCAAGCCAAACAGTAGAGTAAGCGCCATAACCGAGTTTCGCAATTATTCGATATCGATTGTTAAAAATCTGGCCAATTTTAACTGGGCAGTAATGTCTCTGATGATAGAATGGTAGGGTCTGTTCCTCAATTGCATGACTCTGCATCGTGTGAAGCCGTCGACGGGATAGTAGAGGTATTTGAACGCAGTGCGATCGAACAACCGAAGAGGGTGAGAATGATTGATTTATAAGGAGTGACCATCTTTTGCCTCCTTTGCTTCGGAGCATCAGCTGAAGCATCGCTCTGGCAGCTTGATGTGTTGGAGATGTTAATAACAACAATAGGTTGATTTTGGGGCCCAAGTTGATTCGAAGAATAGTGAGCCAGTCATGGAGTCACTACGAAGCTGGCTGACAGCCTTTGATTCATTCAAGGCACCTATCCTTCATTAATTTTGGATATGATCCAGTAGTTATCCAAAATGGAGCCGCATCACCAACTAACTATAAATTGTCACAACCAACAGCAGTTAACTAGTTATTTCAGCCCCCATTTCTCTCCACAGCAATCTGTTGTGGGAGCGCAGCACGACAGCTGGTGATATTTATCATGTTTCAACTCAAGTAAAGTTTAATTGTATTTCAAAGAAACATTGTTAACTGAGAATGAAATGGATATTATGCTCTTAACACACATACAATCATTAGTTACAATCATCATCTAGTGATCACCTTATTGAACAAAAGCAGTTTTCTCAAATCCTTCCTCTCCTTGACAGAATATAACAGCCCAGATTAGGTACTTAAATATGTGGCGTATCCCCGAACGGCCTGACGCCAGTCCCGAAACGCCTCAATATGGTCGAGAAATTGAAAGAACAGCTGCTCCGCGATTGGAACTATTTAATGGTTTTGAGAACCTGCGGATTGTGGTGGCTGAGTGGATGACTCTGCAGTTACCGGGTGACCCCCTGCACTTATAGGCCCCGATTCAGTGTGCTTATTCGCCCCGGCGGAATGGTCAACATGGCCAGTCACCACCCATTCCCTGTATCTGGACTTGGGGTCCATCATCCAATGCACCCTTCGAGAAAGCGGGCTCTTGTGTTTTGGGGTTTGGTTCATTCGATGCTCAAGCTCTTCCTCGTCGGAGCTAGAGATCGACGATGACGACGAACTTCCTCGCCGCTGCAAATACGCGAAATGTCGACCAGTCGCCTTTTTGCGGTCTCTTTGCTCCTCTTTTAACTTGCTCATTTTCTCTGCATCTTTCTGGCAGTCAAGGGTGGTGACTTTAAGCCCCGGCAAGTTCTTCTCCATAAATCCCTTCAACAACGGCAATAGAGACGCATTTGGACGGTATGTGCCGCTGTCATTGTCGATTATAAGCTCATAATCTGCGGGATCAGTTGATACTACCACTTGATCGTCATCCTCATCTCCATTGGCAATCGAATCCACTTGTCCACCCACACCCTCAGGCGCAATTGGGTTGATTGTTATTTCGTTTTGTTTGCGATGGTGATGGTGATGGTGGTGTTGATGTATTCGACGAACAAAAAACTCGCCAGAATAAGCAATGTAGATCGATACGTTGCTGTGCATAGTGTGCTTGCTGAGTAGGTCAATTCCAAACTCCTTGCCCGTTTCGGTGAACCGCCACTGTCCATCCAGTGTGAGGACATAAGTAAATATCCTACCGCCTTGGTCGTAATGTACGAATTCGAGAAGTTGCTGTGTGAGTTCGACGCACGGTGAGCCAAACGACCCATACTCGGTGGACCTGTCAAAGGTATATATCCTGGCGTGCTGATGATGAAGAGCATGATTCAGGAGGCGACCACGTATACTTTGAGCGTTGAACATCCCGGCAACAAATGGCTTAAACTCAACATATCGATGGTAGAGCTTCGAGGGTACTGGCCCTTTCAACTGAATTTGAATCGCTTGAAAACTGCAATCGAGAATCAGCACCCCCACTGAATGTCCCCTCGGGTCGCCAAAACACTTACTTATACCTAGTGGTAGGCCTTTTACCGGCCGCAGACTGAACAGAATCCTTCGTCCCCACCAATCTCCCGATCATAGGCGAGAAATGGCGAGTCCAATAATTGGGCCCGATTGTGTATATCTGACCACCTTTCTCTCCTGGGGTTTTGCCCAGACATTCCACGCTCACAAACAACTCTCCTTTCAAGCCGATGCTCTTGGAACAAGCTGCAACGATGGAGCGCAACAGATACGCCCTGTTGCTTCCTGTCTTTTTCCTAACCTTGAAAGGCTGTTCCTTGAAGCCGCTCCAGTTCTCATCGATGCGATCCACGTCAACATAAGCCGTTCCCAATCTATCGTCGTGATCAGCCGAATCCTCATCATACACCCGGCACTTCAAATGAAACCCAGACGCCGGCACATTAGCCACGATCCATTCACAGTCCCATACCGGATTGATGTCTTTCCTAATAGTAGGTGTGCGAAAAATCATGTCAGGATCCTTCTTGTGCCGGCGGGGCAGGTCAGTGTTGAGAATCAAAAGTACATAGGGGTCCGAAGATAGCGAGCTGAAATCTCCCAGGGGGAGATTCTTCGCCCGATGGACTGTGAATTTGAGGGTAAATCCAGGAGGAGCATCGGGAATTGGCGTGTCGTCAAATCCGCCGGCGGGCGGACCTTTAGAGTTGTGGCTCATGATCTTCTCCGCAATTTTGGTCTCATGGGATGGTTGGTTGGGATGAACCGCATTTTGAGGGGCTGAAGCCATGCAGGGTGTAGTTATTGTGCTGACTGTTTGTAACTAAACTAGTTACCTAAGTTAACTACCTGGGAGGAAGCAGCGGTGATGTGGGAAGGGAGGAAAGAGCGACAGCCAAGAGCCGGG
>LJPK01000947.1:0-14388 GCA_001430945.1 Amauroascus niger | reverse complement strand
ACTTCTCAACATTGAGTGAACAATAATATTAACTTAAATTAGATTTTACTAAACATGTACTTTATTATCTCTGTATAATTTTTGCAAATTGTAGATTTATGATTTTTATGTGTGACAGTGTACATTAACTGCAAACAGCATTATGTGTAATTGCTGAATCATCAGTATGATTGAAATGAATTACTATATTCTATAAAAACTAGCATCTGTAAACTTGACAGTGAAAGCAAATTTAACAGATTGTTAAAGCTACTTAAATTTGATCTGACAGATTTCTGTATTGAGTTGAGTAAAATTGAATCTAATCTGATGTGTGACTTGATTAAACAGTATGTGAGAATTATCTGATCTGACTCAATTCAATGTCAACTCTATCATCATTACTGTTATATTTCAGTTTATTATTATCATTATTTATTTCTGAATCATTACTGATATACTCAGTTCATTATATTTTAGCATTTAAATGAGCATCATTATTTATATTGACATTTTCATTTTTCAACAGTGCACATTTATCATAATCAATATAAAAATAATTCAGTATGAGTTACATCATTTACATATCTCTTATTTCAGAATGTAGACAGTCATAATAATAGTGATAAATATTATAAATAATATTGGAAAGTTGCTCAACATTAACTGTTATAACTGAGACTTCAAAATAATTTTTTACAATATATAAAAGCACTGAAAAACCAAACTGCTGAGTTTACTAAAAATTTAGAACATTGTGTTTTATATATAAAATATCTTATTATAATATCAGCATTGCATATATATTAAAAATGATTGTGTGATATTTACATCTTCTCTTAAATATTAATTTATTTCATTATATTTCAGTTAAGCATTATTTCTGAAAGATTTTTCAGAGTATAACATATCATTTATTTTATTTATGAAGCTGACTGGTATCAGATTAATCAGAAATTGTGATAATAATAAACTAAATGCATACTTTTTATATACATCATAAAAATGCTTCAGATACTGATTTCATCACATAAAATAATTATCATTTCATTTTGCAGTCTCAAACAAAATTGGTTTACATAAAAGATTGAGAATAGTGACAACTACATAAATGTTGTTATAATCATTTTTCATTTTTAAATAATAGAATTGCAGTTTATTTAAAAAAATATTTAGTGTTCTTTTTAAATTCTTTTTTCATTTTATTTATTTATTTTCAAGACAGATCTTATGATTTTCAAAATGATTAAAAAGAGATTGATATGTTTTGAAAACATTATAAATTATATGATTCTTGTCTTTAGACAAAAATATAATATATTGAATAAATGATGCAGTGAGTTCAATGAAATACTCAATCAATTATCACTACTCATTTTTAAGAATGAAGTGTTGTGCAATAGTTATTTCATCAAAATATTTATTGATAATGTGTTAAAATTGTTGTCCACATATCAATATATTATGTGTGAAATTTCATCATGTATGAACATTCTATTTGAGAAAAAGAGAGTTTTTTAATTGTAAATTTCAGAAATGAAAATGTTTGATAAAGCTGACATTTACAAATTTTATTAAATTGTGAATCTAGAGACATCAGTATATATTAAATATGACTAACATATTGTTTCAGAATAATATGTTAGCAGAATCTATAAAATGAAAGCATATTTTTACAAACATTCAAAAAATTTCAAAGTTAAGTTTGTGACTTAATGCAGCAGTATTTTAATTTAAGTCAATGACATCATTATTAAGATCAATTCAGATCTCTGTTAACAGAGTTTTCAACATCAATTAAACTATGTGAATCATGTAAAACATAAAGACAAGTATAAATTAAATGAAGGAACTTTTGTTTAAACTCCTCATGAGTATTAAGTACTTTTTTCAATATACTTATGAAACATTAAATTATCAGTATTATACTTCATCTACACATTTTGACTGTGTGATTGAGATGCTGAATATCTCATCATCTTTACATTATGTGGCAAAGATTTTGTAAGTCATCATTGTTTAATTCAAAGAGTATTTTATCATTTATGTTTAGATATCAGCAGTGTGTTATATCATTTATATTTTCTGTTTAAATTGAGGTGCTTTTATTGACTGATTACAATCTGAAATTAATTAAATAAAATATGATATTATTATTATTAATTTCAACAATATGAATGAAACTCTTTATGTGATTATTTCTATATATTAAGTTGATGACTTCAGTATCAATCTGCAACTATTGAATTGCAATCATATAATAATTGCTGAATTATCACATAATGTAAACACTCTGTTTCAATCACAAACATGTTTTGCTTATATTGATCAAAAAAACAAAATATACATTTAAATTTTATTTAACAATCATTCTTTTTAATGTTGATGATTCATAAATTTAGTAAAAAAAAAATATCTGATGTTGCTACACAGCTCAATAACTAATTATATGAAATAACACACACAAGCAAAAAAACTTAAATTTATATTCAAATATACAGAACTAACTCTCAATATAATTATAAATTGATCAGAAAATCAGTCACACTGAAATGAAATTTTCAAACTGAATTTAAATAAGTTACAATTAACAAACAAGTAGTGCAGATAATTTATGAAAATTAATGTAACATCAATCACTATTGCAAAATAACTTAAAATAAAGCTGATCATTCAGATTAAATGCAAAACTAAATGTGATGCTATAAAATAAACAGAAAAAATAATTAAATAAATGAAACTTAATAGTTTTAATAAATTGATAGAAAGTTTTATTGTTAATACAAATAATGTTTCAGAACAATATTTTAGTGTGACTGAACACATCATTTAGAAAAATGTTGTAAAAAAGTTTATAAACAGTTTTTTAATTAGAAAAAAATTGATACTTAAAGTCTCTTTTATTTTATTGTGATTATTTTGATGAAAAACAAACTCTCTAAATATTGATGATGCAAATTTAATGCTAATTTGAGTGATTCTCAATTCATACATTAATATTAATGATGCATTCAAATTAAAAATTTTCATTTTTGTGATTGAGTTAACTGTGTTGAAAAATGTCAGTTTAGTGATGTGACACATTATGAAGCAATTATTGATGAAATTATGTTTTAATGTGTAACTAATTTTACTAATTATGAGCTGATAATTTAGTTGATTTTCAGCTGTCATATCTCAACTATTAAAAGTAAATGAAAGAACAGTCATAAAGTAACTATATTGCAAGTTTTTTTAATCAATAATGCAATTCAAAACATTTAGAGTATTCTGATATTTTTGTGAAGAGTTGAAATATGTTTTTTTTACAATTCATACTTCAGATACTTATAAATTAATGACTTGATGATGTTATTATTAAATGATTTCTTTATAAAATAAGATTACATTTTCAAGATTCTGAGTTCAAATCATAAAATGTTTTTTTTAATTGTTTATGATTTTTTAGATTTGTGCAAACTTTCTAAATTTCTCATAATTACATCTGATTTTTATGATCTTTCTACATTTTTTGTAATCTCTTTAAATTTTTACAAACTTTTTACATTTCTTATAATTGCATCTGATTTTTATAAGATTTCTAAGTTTCTTACAGTCACATCTGATTTTTACAGACTCTCTAGATTTCTTACAATTGTATTTAATTTCTATGAACTCCTTACATTTTTTGCAGTCATATTTAATTTTTACAGACTATGTATATTTCTGACAATCTCTCTAAATTTCTACAGATTTTCTACATTTTTTGTGATTTTTTTAAATTTTTATCAACTTTCTACATTTCTTACAGTCACATGTGGATTTTTATAAACTTTGTAAATTTCTCACAATTTTTCTAAATTTCTACAGATTTTTTACATTTCTTACAGTTGCATCTGATTTCTACATACTTTTTACATTTTTTGTAGTTGTATAGATTGCTATAAATTGTATATACTCTCAAGCTTTTTGATCACTTTATAATTAAAATGAATGCTGTTTCTAGACTGCAAACAAGTCTGAGTTGAGTTGAGTTTTGAAGTAGGCCAACTTGACTCGCGAGTTTTGAGTCATATGATATTGAAAACTTGTGAGTTATTAAGTCAAAACTGAGTCAAGCTGAGTTTTTTTCAAGTTTTTGATCTGTTAATAGAAATATTGATTTATTGAGGGCAATATAGGTTATGTGACTATGAGATATATATTTTTAAAAAGCTTATTGAATGGCAAATATAAATCTTATTTTTATTTATTTTTATGATTTTTCCTTATTTTTCTATTGGCTCCCAAGCTTATTGAGTATATGGAAATGATAACATTAGTACATATGATTTGGAATAAGATATAAAATCAGATTTAAATTGTAAAAATATGGAAAAATCTGATTTAGATAGAAAATTAAAAGACGATTTAAATGATCCACATCTCATAACCTAGAACTTTATATCCATGGAGTTAATCAATTTTCGAGTCAAACTCGAGTTAAACTCAACTTGAGAGCTATTGAATTGAGTCAAGTCAAGTTGAGTCTGAGTTTATAGATAGATTGACTTGACTCAGACTCACCCAAGTCAAGTCCAAGTCAAACTCAGGTAAAACTTGAACTCATTCACAGTCTAGCTGTTTTGAACTCATTCACAGTCTAGCTGTTTTGAACTCATTCACAGTCTAGCTGTTTTGAACTCATTCACAGTCTAGCTGTTTTGAACTCATTCACAGTCTAGCTGTTTTGAACTCATTCACAGTCTAGCTGTTTTGAACTCATTCACAGTCTAGCTGTTTTGAACTCATTCACAGTCTAGCTGTTTTGAACTCATTCACAGTCTAGCTGTTTTGAACTCATTCACAGTCTAGCTGTTTTGAACTCATTCACAGTCTAGCTGTTTTGAACTCATTCACAGTCTAGCTGTTTTGAACTCATTCACAGTCTAGCTGTTTTGAACTCATTCACAGTCTAGCTGTTTTGAACTCATTCACAGTCTAGCTGTTTTGAACTCATTCACAGTCTAGCTGTTTTGAACTCATTCACAGTCTAGCTGTTTTGGAACAACATACTGAAAACTTTACAATTAATTATTTTAAGCTGTTTTGTAGATTGTTATATTTATTATGTAAATAATTTCAGACTGTTTCTCAACTGTAGAATTATTTTTGTTAGATATTATATATTCAACATACATGTAACATAAATCAATGTCAATACACATTGAGTACATATTTTACAAACAGACTAAATCATATATAAATTAATGACAAACAATAGTTTAATGTCAAGACTTTTTGACAGCATTATGTCTAATATGATTTAGTAATGAGTAGTTTTGACAAACTCATTTACAACTCCACTTGACTCAGACTTGACTTGAAAATTCATAAGTTGAGTACAACAGACAACTCAAAACTCAACTCAACTCAGACTCATTCACAGTCTATCAACTATTAAAAAATAGCAAATTTTTTATTAAAAGTAGTTGAATTAAGTTTAAAATAATCACAATAAACAATTTTACAAAAATGAAGAAATGCTTAAAATATATAGAATTATTTGTGATTTTTTGTTTGCAATCAATCATTCAAAAATAAATATTTTTGATTTTTTTAACATGACAGTTACAGAACTGATTAATTCAGTTATTTTTCATAAATAATTTAATAATTTCTTTAACAAAATTCTGTATTATTTTTAAAATTGAAGAAAAGCCATGTTTTGAAAGAATTTAAATATATAAAAGAAAAGTTGATTTTTGTAAATTTAAAAGTTGTTTGTAATATACAGAGATGACATCTAATCTAAAAATTTATTGATTTTTAAATCATCAGATAAGTATAGTTCAATTTAATTTCATATTTTTTGACTGCAGCACTAAAATTAAAGACTACTTCACTATTTAAATCATCTATCACAAGCTTGATAGCTTCTTCATTGATTATGTTGTTGTTGTTGAAAGTTGGGCAGTTGAAATCAGATTTACTGGTCATTAGGTGGGAGTGGTCATTAGGTGGTGGATGGATTACGTTAACTAGTTACACGCTAACAAGGCTTGGACTAACATTATTTCTGGATGCTCAACTTCAAACCCTGAGAGAAACATCCAAAACCCCACAGAAATTCTTTGTTGGTAACTTAACTCCTCCTCTTTGTTTGCCAGCTTCTTCTTTGTTACTTACTTGATTGGATTCTGTGATGACGTGGGAAATACATTGTGGAGATTACGTCGCTCAGGAACAAAAGCTGCCCTATTGCTGCATCTTCATGGACTTTGTGATCTTCTTGACTTTCACTTTGTAACGGTATCTCCTGTTTTGCCCAACAATATAACTAGCTATTAGTTATCGCGTGTCTTGGGACCTTTTCCTAAGCCCCACCCCCAGCCGTGATAACGATCTGTTGCTCTTCATCGTTTCTACCTCGCCTTGTGGCAGCACAAAGGGACGGACTACCTGGTTTTGTGAACAGCATCCAAGGATGGTGTTTGAACGCTACACGTCGTCGGCATCAGGCTCATAGCCAACTCTGTGACCATGTCGCGCGCGCCCGCTGGCTTCGCAGACTTTTTTCCGACGGCCCCATCAGTTTTGCAGAAGAAACGTAGCAAAACGGCACAGGACCGACACGGTTTCAGCAAACCCAAGCCAGGCGAGACTCCTCCGTCTCTCAATCTGTCATCAATCGCCTGTAGTGATGGTGTGGTGAGCACGCCAACAGATTATCCTGTCAAGAACGCGACCGCGCGGAACCAGGAAGCTGCCACTTTGCTCCAAGAGGATGCAGTCCTCACGCCGAACGATGCAAATGGCGCAACATCCTTGAGTTCCCTGAGCACCGATTCGTCGGGCTTCAGCTCCGCGTCAGTGCCACCGGGAGTAGCGAAGGCCAACGGCACACATTCCTGTACACTGACTCCCTTGACGAATACCGACTCCTCGCCTCCTTGTAAAATAGAAAGTCCACTGGGTCCCAAATCAGCCCCCGCAAGTGCGTCCCTCCAACTGGCGACCGAATGCGAAACCCACAACAGGCCCGGGACCGCAACGATAACACCCCTTCACACCCCTCCTACCCAACGAATACAAGCACGCCCAGCAAACAACGAGGCTAAAGGATACAGAATAACCTACGATCCAGATCTTGATAGGAAATCATCATCCAGAGACAAACGCAGGAAGCCTCACTACGAAGCTTTTGGTGTTGACGATGAAAAGCAAACTACACCCTGTGATCCCCGGTCAACAATTGTAAACTATACTCGTGGTTCTGCCTGCAAACAAAAGACCAAGTATCGACCTACACCTTACATCCTTCGACTTTGGGCATACGACCCCGCAACTTCCGTTGGTCCGGGTCCTCCAACTGAGATCATGGTGACCAATTTTGATCCTTTAACGCCAATTATCTCCTTAAGTACCCTATTTTCCAGCTTCGGAGAGATTGCGGAGATCAACAACAGAACCGACCCTATGACCGGCAGATTTCTTGGTGTTTGTTCCATCAAATACAAGGATAGTCGAGCTTTCCGCGGTGGTACCTCCATATCCGCGTCTCAAGCCGTCAAAAGGGCTTACCTCGAATGCAAAAAAGAGCAACGGATCGGCACACACCGAATCCGGGTTGAGTTAGATCGAAATGGTGCTGTGAGCGATAGGATGGTTGCGAAAATCATCAGTGTTCAGAGGGCTGAATTTCCGTCGTTGGAGGGAAATGGGAGAGAGTTCAGTGGTATCTCTAACAGTCGACCACCAGTGAGTGAAGGTCTCAAAAGGGAAAGCGAACAATTACGAGATAATCTTCCCCCACCTACAGCTCCCAAGGGACCCTCAGGAAAATCCTCCCTTCACCCTTCTCTTCTCCCTTCAGACGGGCCGCGAGCTCTCCTGAAATCGCCAATATCTTCCCGAATTGAAGAGACTCCAATTCTAGAGCAGATAAAGCGTGACCCGTACATATTTATTGCTCATTGCTACGTACCAGTTCTGAGTACGACCGTTCTCCACCTCGAGCGACGATTGAAACTTTACGATTGGAAGGCCGTCCGGTGTGATAAAACGGGGTACTATGTTGTGTTTGAAGATTCACGCCGTGGCGAGCTAGAAGCGGAACGATGTTACAGGATGTGTCATATGACGGCCCTTTTTACCTATGTTATGAATATGGAATGCCAGCCATATGGCAACCCAAACCATGAACGAAGTCCAACTCCCGAGCGTGTCAAAGCCGAGAAACGAGAAAACGCCGAGCGAGAAAACTTGGATCGGGAAGTGGAACTAGATGTTAAGGAAGAAAAACGATTTCGTGCAGATAATTTGGATCCCGCGCGAGAGGCACTCAGTGTTCTCGTCGTTGAACTGAGAGAGAAGCTACTTGAAGACGTTAAATCCAGGGTTGTAGCTCCCGCACTCTATGATTTTCTTGAGCCTGACCGCCACCGCGCAAAGCGACAAAAACTCGGAATTCTAGAGCCAGAGGGCGCGAAGCGACCTGGTTTTAGGATTGACGCGTCAAACGATGTTTCTGGCATTGCGGATTGTCAATCCAATATTTATTCTCGTCGCCATCGACCAGGCGGTGCTTCCAGTTTAAATGTACTGGCACTTCCTCGTATAAGGAAGATCAGAGGATTTGAACAGGGAAATGCAGCATTCATAGACGAACGGCGAAAAGCAAAGCCCAGGAAAAAGGAATTCCGGCCGTTATACCACCGCCTTAAGCAACTTCACGAGCATGAAGAGTCGGATGATGACCACCAGGCTTCTTTCCCTCGAGATACAGAGGTGGAAAGTCGACCCCTTAGCCGTTTGAGCTCGGAGTCCGGTGAGTCCGATAATGAAGACGACTTAATACAGAAAACCCCGACTTTCCTGGACGCCGAGCCGTTGGGTACACCGTTGTTGGGGTCAGAAAGCATAGCAGATGATCTTGGACAGATTGGTCAGGAGGATCGGCAGAAGGGCGTCAATGAAGAAATAGAACGCGAAATTAGTACACTACCGTCGTCTAAAAAGCGGAAACGATTACTTGATGATCTCAAAGCAAGCAAGAAGCGAAAAGAAGACGATGAATTATTTGGGGTTGGCGCGAAAACTCTGGCAAAACAAGACGAAGAGGCGGCACGAAGTGGTCTGATTGATGACTTGGCTGATACTCTGGCAACGGTCTCAATTCCGTTACTCAAAGAAAAGAAACCCAAATCCAAGAAGAAATCGAAAAAGCAAATCTTCGAAGAAAGACAAGCTGTAAGGCAGAAGAACTTTGAGCCCAGGGAGCATCTCTTACTCGAAGGATCAGTTGAATCAGTGACCGTAGAGGAAATAGAAGTTTTTGACGAGATCCTTGAAAAAGAGGAGAAATTGGAGGTAAAATGGGGAGTGTCAACGGACGAACCGCGGCCAACAGCAGAAGACGATAATACGATTGTATTAGACCTGGACGGCTGGCAAAGTCTTATCAGGGATGACGAGGATATGGTTTACCTCAAAAGGGCTTTGTCGCGGTATTTCGCCGCCGATATAGGAAATCTAGCTGCCTGGGCTTGGAAACATAAAGAAACCAAGGCAATCAACCGTGGCGGCGACCGAGGCCCGGTCCATTCTAAGACCAAAGTTGACGGCTATTACCTTCCGAATGCTTCTGGTTCCGCAAGAACAGAGGGAAGAAAAAGAATTAGAGAGTCCGAAAAATCTAAATATTTACCTCACCGGATCAAAGTTCAGAAAGCTCGCGAAGAGCGTCTAGCTAGGGCAAATAACGACCCTCAAGCGGAGGCCGCCGAAGCCGCAAGACTCCTCGCGGCCAAATCGCTTTCGAAATCTACCTCTCGATCTACGCGTGTAAATAATCGGCGTCTTATTGCTGACATCAATGCACAGAAACAGGCTCTTCCTATGCAAAACGGCGACAGCGACGTTCTGAGATTCAACCAATTGAAAAAGCGGAAAAAGCCGGTCAGGTTTGCTCGATCCGCAATTCATAATTGGGGTCTATACGCCGAAGAGAATATCTCTGCCAATGACATGATTATCGAGTACGTTGGAGAGAAAGTTCGTCAGCAAGTGGCAGACATGCGTGAAAGAAGGTATCTAAAAAGCGGCATCGGGAGCAGCTACTTATTTCGGATTGATGAAAATACCGTCATTGATGCTACGAAACGAGGTGGGATTGCAAGATTCATCAATCATAGTTGTACTCCGAACTGCACTGCAAAAATAATCAAAGTAGACGGCAGCAAACGCATTGTTATCTATGCATTGAGGGATATCGACCGAGGTACCTTCTTTCTTCCCCTGTTTGTTCAGGTTCGGAAGTCCTTTTTTCAAGATTATGTCTAACGGTTTTTGTAGATGAGGAACTCACTTATGACTACAAATTCGAGCGCGAATGGGATAGCGATGACCGAATACCATGTCTTTGCGGTTCCGCTGGTTGTAAAGGGTTCCTAAATTAAATCGCCATCTCGATTCCCGACGTCTTCCAATCACCCGCCGAATCGTCTCCCTTATATTTGATTTTTTTATTAATTCAACGGCAGTTGAAAATGACTTGCAAGTACTTACATTCGTGTTCGTAATGTCATTTATAGGAGAGAAACGAAACAATTACCTATTTTTCGCGACGCATATAGCGTTTTTCTTCTTTTCCTAAGATCTTTCGCACAACTGTTAGGATAGTCCTGTATCTCCATCCACATATCATTTGCACCTTTTCGAAAAGCTCTAATTCCTATCCTTCCCCAAATAGAGTGCAGTACGGCCGATATGGGCAAATTGGTGACGCGTTTATTTCAGCGCGGGTGAATTATGGCATTGAAACCGCTTTACTGCGCCCATCTATTAATGAGAGATGCCACCAAGAAACTCGAGTATGTTGACATAAAAAATTTAAAGCATGGCTGGGACCGGTCATCCTGATCGATGATTCCACGAAACGTCGACATTGTTGAAAGTTTCTATCCGCGTTTTCAATGTAGATGATATCCTGTACTGTAGTTACATGCATCGAACTGAGTGGTTCCTTGCGCTTCTGCTTCTGTGCCCGCAAGCAATTCCATGCCAATACGTGACAGTCGCTGTCTTTTTCCCTGACCGAAACCGAGATCCAGCTGGACCCTCGCCATCTAGTGCTTGCCTGATTATATAGCATCAAACGCCAACAAAGCTCCCTGACCGCTTCTACAGATTCGCCACTCATCGAGCCCGGTGCGTTGACATTAGTTAAACTAAGGTGATCAGCAGAGAGTCAGCAAAAGAACGTATAAAATGGCCTGTCTATGTAACTAACAGGCGATAAATTGCTGCAGCGGACAAAGATGAAACATACCCAAGTGACTAGGTAATAAAAAGTTCGCAATTCCATCTTGGATCTTGTACTCATGTCGACAGTTCCCACAAACTAATCTACCCTCGATTACAGAAGTCTCAAGCAGAAGTCGGTGGAGGTCTCGTAAGAATTTCTCGTCATTCAGCTGGTCGTTCTCTGGCCTTGTATCGGTCAAACCCGCAAACCCTAGCTGCAGAGTTCCACCATGTCAGTCTTTTGTTTTTTCTTAGGCAAAAATTTCAAACTAGGACAACCATAAAGATGATACCAGGTTAGTGTAGATATAATAAGTTCAGCTGTGTGGTGAAAACCTCACATATTCACAAATACAAAACAGTCAGACTGTCTTACTTCATTTGCTGTTACTTGCAGAGCATCCCAGTCTATTCTTGGTAAGAGATTGCATAGGAACTGGGGTGAAAACTTGATATCTTGTTGTTCAAGTTCTGCACCATGGAAATGGAGTGGGAATGAGGCTGGAGAAGCTTTGCAACTTTTCACAGCACAAGTCACAAAATTTGCTGTCAGAACTTTCATGTTTGAAAATGTATTCAATCAACAAGTGATGCTACAAGTTTGTGCTAATTCATGGGAGTGAAAAATTTAAGCATGTTTGTTCCAGTTTGCCTCAGTCAAAACAGTGTGGAGCCAAAATAACTACTCTAAACCCGCCATGCCAAAACCAGACAGTGCCTTACTACAAGGGCGACACTATACGTCCACCACATCCACTAATCACACACCACCCTACTAATAGCACACTACATATAAGACTGTATACAATTTAGTATGGGGTGCTAATAAAACATCACATTTGTTTACTCAAAGTAGTTTATAACAGACTTTATTTTATTAGTGTCAATCTTATGGATAATGAGTAAGCAAATAGAAGCACTAAATCTATATGGAAAGAAAAAGTTGGTTTTGGAAAAGACTGTACTTCATAGAGCTCATCTCAACTTCATACCATCTGTAAGGTCTTTGAACACTCTTGAAGCAGTTTACAGTGGCGTTGATCTTCCCTCTACCCCCTCTACCTAGCCATCTTCATGGTTGGGGGATTGCTCAGGTCTTGTTCTCATCTCCCCACTCCTGGTGAATTATATTATACTCAAAAGCTGACAGCTCTCTTTTAGTTGATGATTTTTTTGATAAAATACATTTTTAGCTTTTACAGATCATTCTTTTGCTTTAACATGTGAATTTAATAACAAGTAGACTGCAGTGGAGTCCGGTCGAGTCAAGTTTTTACCCCTATTGACTTGACTGTGCTTGAGTTGAGTTGATATCACCATTGATTAAGTCAAGTTAGACTTAAGAACAAGTCAAGTTGAGTTGAACTCAGTTTTTGATCTATTTAAAGAAAAAGTGGGTCTTTTGGCTTGGCAAAAATATCTCCCGCAAGCTAACATAATCCACCATCTAACAACCACTTCCATCTAATGACCAGTAAATCTGATTTCAACTGCTCAACTTTCAACAACAACATGATCAATAAAGAAACTATCAAGTTTGTGATAAATAATTTAAATAGTGAATTAGTCTCTAATTTTAGTGCTGCAGTCAAAAAATATAAAATCAATCAAACTATACTTGTCTGATGATTTAAAGATTAACAGATCTTCAGATCACATGTCATCTCTATATATTATAAAAAACTTTCAAATTTACAAAAATTAACTCTTCTTTTATATATTTAAATTTTTTTAAAAATATAGCTTTTTTCTGATCTCAAAAATAGTACAAAATCTTGTTAAAGAAATTATTAATAGACTGGTGTTTAGAATATCTTATGAAACCCATGAAATGATCACAAGATGATATGTTCCATTCTGATTTCAGAGATAGAATTTCAAAGTAGAAACTATCTGGTAGGATTCAATTATGAAAGTAGTAAGAAGCATGGTCTTTCTAGGATTCTTGGGGGATTCAGGAAGCTATATAACATGACAGTGGAATGAAACAACTAATATCCATACAGTGTAAGAAGCTTGGTAGGTTCAGAGATCTATATCCATATCATTTACCCCCCCAAAAGCAGAAAAGGCAGCGCCCTCACTGCATATAATAATATTAACTGCCTTTATAAAAACAAGCTGTCATGTATCAGATTCATATCAAATGAGAAATGAGCTATTGTGTATCAGATTTATATTGAATGAGAAATGAGCTGTCATGTTGAATGTGAAATAAGCTGTTGAATATAGAATTGAATCAGAGACAAGTCATTGAGTATAGAATTCATAAAGAAGAATTCAACCAAACAAGAATATCATATAAGAATGATCAATAGCATAGGCATATCATTGAAAGAGCATATCATTGAAAAGTTCATGATTAGAGATCTCTTTTTGAGAAGATGAAGAATATGACTAAAGACATGTCATCTGAGCTTTCTAATCAGACTTTTCTGAGCACATAGTCTGAACATGTAAAGATGGTGAATGAAAGCTAGCTGGCTGCAAATTGATTGTGAATCTGATTTTGTATTATGAATCTAATAGAATCAGGTCTCAGAAGATTGCAGCACAGCATCAATGAGTGAATGATGAGATGTCAGACTGCAAGATAAAGTAATATTGATTCAGATCAAACATAACATCTGCTATAATAAAACATAGTTAGTGCTATGATGAAACATAATCAGCATTATGATAAACATAGCAACTGCTATATTTGAAGACATGTATATAAAAAGAATTTTCTACTTTCAGTGAGAAATTTTTTGTTTTTTATTGTTATTGCATTTATCAGAGACTACATATAGATAGCTTTACTTAATACTTTAATTACTCTCAATACTATTTTGATACTTTTATATTGTTTAGCTTTTTAAATGTTCTATCATTCAAACTATTGTTATTTTTTGACAAGTTACTTATATCAATATTTCTGAATGATTACATTATGTGATATCAGTTAACAAAATCAATTCAATCACATCATTTATATACTTCAGAGACTGAGTCTCTCTATATAAAGTGTTTGACTTTTTTTGTGTTAGAATTAAAATCAAACTCTATAACAAAATAACAATCATTTGTATGATGAGGTGAGTTAACAAAAACAGTCACATACTGAAAAAATGAGCTCTTCATTTAATAATTTTTTAATTATTG
>LJPK01000940.1:0-13256 GCA_001430945.1 Amauroascus niger | reverse complement strand
GGGGGCTTCAAGAACTTGATGAGAGTCGGGTGCATCCCAGAACATGGATAGGGGAGGTTCAGGATCTGGGCAGATCAATTTCTAGCCGGCAAGGCCGCCGGTCTCCCAGAATTTGTTGTCAGCAATAATTGCTGGGTCAATGGGAAACTTTTCAGGAAGAACTGGGATCTGGAAGAAGTCTTTGAAGCCGCCGTCCGAGCTAGTCACTGTGGGCGATGGTGGGCTGGCCTCTGTGGTCTCTTTTAGAAGGAGAGGCAGCGCAGGAAGAGCAGTGGAGTCTTCAGCATCACAGGCGGAAGAAAGGGGTGAATTTGAAGAGGGATGCGCCGGATCATGCATAGGTGAAGCTTGTGTGGGGGTCTCCAAAGATCATGTACTGGATGGCAATAGCGATGTCTGTCGTGGTTGGGGTAGGAATTTAGGCATGGATGGTGAAACCAGCCGGGTGTTGATGCATGACGGCATGCAGACTTCGGCTGGCGGCCTCGCAAGGAGATGGCGCTTGGGAAGGGGCTGCTACGGGGAGGATCATGATGGGGATTGGGGGGAGGAGAGCGACTGGAGATTGAAGAGTTGAGGGGTTTGTTCGAGGAAGTTGGTTTGGGGTGAGGGAGTGCCCATGGCACGAAGGTCGCATGAAATGTAGAATTCATCTGGCTGCAAGGGGATGAATTTGGAGTAGGAAGTGGGATCAAAAGGAGCATGTGTGCGGCGAGAAAATCATCATGGAGGGGCCCGTTATTCTGGATTCTGGAGAATCACTTGACCTCTTTATGTTGCTCTCGGAGCATCAGCACATTCGCTTCAAAGCCTCGGAGGACTGACCAGAGAGAATCACTTCGTTCCCCGAGTCTCGCTCGCGAATGTTGACGCGTCTATCCCCGCCAAAAATGCACCCTGGGAGGCAGAAACCTGGTAATGCGCCAATTAAGCTCTATCATGACCTCCAAGCCGGACACGTCGCACGCTGCAACTCTACATCACTGCCTCCCTGACCCAGTCTCACACCTGCATTCAACGGCAAAAGGTGCGGTAATTTTGCCATTGGTCAAGGGATAGAAGCGAGAGCACGCAAATCATGATATCAAGTGGGAGGAGACATCAATCCTGGTATGAGGCTTTCAAGACACTCATTCCTTCTTTCATGAGAGGGATCTTGGGGAGACAGGGGAAAAAAAGGGTGGCTCAAGCTCGCGCTGCGGTTCAAATGAACCGGCTCTCAAAAAGCTGAGAATAAGAAACCGCGAAAAACAAATGAGGTGAAGAAAGTAGGGGAAAAACAAAACAAAAGAGGAGCTCATAGGGGATGCAGGACAGCTGCTCGGGAGTTGCTGATCAGACAGCACAGCAAAGACCATCACAGCATGGCCACAATGATCACACCACCTCAATTTTCAGTCACAGCGTGGAGGGGGAGCTCACGGAGGGTGGGTCAGACACCAATGAATCAACAGCATGGCGGCGCACAGATGACTCTTTGTGCAGTGAGAAGGGGGCAATGGCCGGGTAACACGGCATCATCCCTGCAAAGTGAGGGGGCAGTGTGACTGGGTGCAAGAGTCGGGACAAGAGAGAAAGAGGATGAGGAAGTGCTTTGTTGTTCAACGGAGCGAGGTCCGGCTTTTATAGATCTCGCGGCGTTCTTGAGGCGGCGTGATGGCGCAAAAGCAGTGAGGTGGGTGCCATCCCCAAAGCAGCAATCATCATGCTATAATGGGCATAGTGCAGGTGGCGGACCAATGGTGGTGCGGCATGATGCTGGGTGCTCCACTAACTAGCACAAAATTACCTACTTTACTATTTTAACAATGACGCAGTCACGTGACACGGTAGGAATCTCAGAGAAACCATCACGTGTTTACCATCTAAATACAGCACTATTACTATGTTTTATTGCATTTCTATTGGTTGATAAGAGTTGTGTTGTTACCTACTTTACTTAATTTAACAATGACGTAGTCACATGTGCGCAAGAAATAGCCATCATGTGTTACCACCTCAAAATTGGAGAATTGTATTAAGAAATCTGTCTATCACCTCCCACAAATCAGACATCTTTAATCAAGTCTTTACAAGCACTCAAGAATCAAGCAATTAGATGCTCAGCATGATAGATATGATCAAGCTGTATAGATATTAAGCAGTTAGGTGCCTCGCATCAAGTGGCAACGAGCTGAAGGCGAGGTTGCCACTTGTCTCATAAAATTAACCACTCACGCTCGCGAACCTTTCTGTGATGAGGCCCAGCTAGAACTGCTTTGAAAACAGCGAAGCCAGACCGGCACCATGGAATTCATGGCCATTGAGATGCTTCTTAATGTTGTATGCTCAATATGTGGTACACTGGAACCTATAAAAAAATTGATTGAATGATCTAACTTGTTAACTAGTTAGAGACTTCAAAGAACTTCTGAAAAAAGCTTCAGTTCTTGAAATTTCAGATTGACATTGAATCAAGAATAGTTACCAAGGCATTACAGCAGTTAGTTAATTAAGTAACTAGGTTAGTTAAACGTAAGAGAAATTATTAGAGACTCTGAAAGATCCATTTGAATTATGGAAAATTGGAAAAAAAAATCGACACCGGCAGGATTCGAACCTGCGCGCCCGAAGGCAATGCCTAGTTACAAAGTAGCAGGGCATCGCGTTAACCACTCCGCCACAGTGTCTAATTTACTACTTCTTCTTGCCTTCATCACAACTTGACTAGCTTTTTAATTAAACACCCAGCTATCAGGGGCCTTGTTTCCTTCTTCACTCTCACTAACTCTATGGACATTACTATCCCAGTCTCTATTTGATACTAGATGGACACAACTGGGTCACTTTATTTCTGGATTGTAGCTCTCCATGTGATGATCTAAAACCTGCCACTGCAAGTTCCCACTCCAAACACTTCAGCAACCAAGACCATGAAGCCTGGTATTACAGGCTGGTGCACTTACTGAGCCTATTGCAGTATGGCCCAGTGCTGAAAGTTATCTTCTGGTTCATCATCACTCATGACTCTATGCATATCTATTCAGAAACAGGCAAAATGTTTGTTTCAGTAGGGAAGTGCCCTATTCACTAAAGAGGACAGGATAGGCTATTAACCGCTCATCTAGCAATGAACATTGTTGAAACCATTTTAAACCTGGCCATTGAAGGCTGAGAGAACAAAACAGAGCAAGATCACTATATTGTAACCAAATAGTGATTGTACACGAAGCAACTTCTCCCTTTGACTGGTTCTCAGCTGCTCGGTCAATCGTAAATCCATAACCCCTGAGCTTCGAGCAGACCTGGTAATAATAAAGATGATAAATCCCCCGAAAAGACTGAGTTCAAATTTCCTTCATAACGCACTATTAGTGCAAGGCACACTTTAGGACAGATTCTGACTCCGTTCGAACTCGAACTCAGGCTAAGCCTCAGGCTTAATCTCCGTTTTGGTCTGAGTGTTTCGTCGATCCCAAGGCGGAATAATGGCAAGAATAGCTGCGCTTGAATAACTGGTTTCTTGCGAAGCCTCGTTCCCATAAACAATACGACTCAGAGCTCTCTTCTTGTGCGCTGGTTTATTCGCCCAGTGGATCCCAGAAACCCCAACACTCGGCCAGAACATGTTCAGGATCTAATATAGTCAGTCATTTTATAACAGGAAAAAGCCCAAAATTAGCTGGAAAAAACGCACTTCTTGAAATGGTGTATCATAGTCCCAATTACTCTCAGCCATCCGATGTAGTTCCGTCCCAACAATGTCAACTGTCGGCCAGTCGGCTCCACGAGGAATCCTGGTCTTGTACAAGAATTTCCATCTCTTGTCCATGTCATCAATATAATCACGGGTATGAAGCAGGTGAAGGTAGCTCAACTTCAGAGGACCTTTTATCTTTATGTTGCGTTTGGTTTTCTGTGAATACACATGACGGTCAGTATACCCCTTTTCGCGATACCGTTTTAGGTTATTCGACTCTTCATAATCATCAAAAGGATCGAAAAGATCATCCTGGTTAACGAACGTTAGTAACCCATGCTCTGCCACACGATATGATGGCTCAGCGGTTACTCACTTGAAGGACGGGCAGGACCCGAACCCACAATCCAAGTGATGCCAGCGCCGCGTAAAGGGCCATATCTGCTCCTTTGAGTTTTCGAGGCAACAGTTGACTTGCTCCTTCGTCGGTATGAGGGTAGGAATGGGCACAAAAGATGCCCAGGATACCGCCTAATCAACTTTCAGCCAAGTTCCGGTGTCTCCAATCACAGTGAACTTACCTTTCTTCATAAATTCGGCTTGTGCAAGCAAAGCTTTCATTTGATGGCACATAGGAAGTGTGCTAGGGTCAACTATTGGGTTGGGCAACAGGCTTGCACCAACCGGCTCGGTGATGAACAGGTTGTACGTTAACGTTACCCGATGGCCTTCAGTGACGCGTTCTATCTCGTGTTCGCAATCGCTATAAAATGCTGCCCACTGGATATTCGAGGAACTTCCACCATCCCAAGCAAAATTTACAGACGCTCCCTGGTGTCGTACCACAAGCGTCCCTCCTTGGTGGAGGGATGGAAGGCAGACCACCAAAGACCCGAATTGATTTGGAGAACGGGGGGTATCGACGTGCGCGCGGAATAACCCTGAAGGGCCGGAGTACACCTATCAATGTTAGTCCTGAATCGAACCACTTTAAACGACGGGCACATACATTTAACTTGTAAAGCTCAGCTCTCACGCGGCGAAATTCCAAAACGTTCTCTAGAGAAGAGCTGATGCTCGGGAGCAAAGTTTGCTCAATAGAATCCAGAATACCAAAGTCGGCGGGATGGAATGTGGTGCAAAATCGGTCAGCGTCGAGTTTGCCAGCGTGACGGTAAGATGGATCCAATACATCCTTGTGCCCAAGTCCAAATGTAGCTGGCGCACAGTCTTCGACTAGCTTCTCAAATGAGCTAAGGTTAGAATCTGAATTCGGTTCGGGTAACACGGTTTTCTGCACGCTGCCATCATTTGAAGACCAATAAAACGTTACTGGCGAGGATTGTCGCAGCATATCACGTTCATCCTGAGATTTGACAATTGCAACCGACCCTCCGCAAGTGAACAATGCTCGAGATTGGCCATCCTCGATAACACATTTTAACCCCTCGAGTTGTGATGGGCATGCCGTCTCGTGGGGACCTATTTCAGAAGTATCGCTTTTTCCTTCAGCGGATGTACTTTGGGGATCGTACTCGAGATCGCCCAAAGCCTCCAGCAGCTTCTTGTGCAGTTCTTTCTCCCATGTCAGAGTTGATTATGGTGGATACAATAAGTTTTAATCAAATCTCACCTTCCGACTTCGATGCGCCGCTGAGCGTAGACCATTCCTCCCACCGCCGCCTTAGCTTATGTTCCACCACGGCAAGTTTGTCCATAAAAGAAGCAGACTTTGGGTACTCTTCTTTGCCAAATTCTGGGACGAGGTTGTCTAGATCAGTTATCAAGGAAATTTCAAGCTCATCTAGGCTCGCATCGTCCATCCGCTCGCTGGGGTCTTCGACATCGTCCGCAGGATGCCACGGAAGATTAGTTTTCTTTCCTGGCAATTTGTCAACGCCGGCGAGGAACTTATCAAGGCAGGCATCGATTTTGCAATCCTAAGAATACTATTTAGTATATTGCAAGGTTAAGATAATTTTGGAGGTTATACCCTAGCCATCCGCTCCTTGATAGCCTGGTTAAGCTCCTCCTCAGAAAGAGGAAATTTTTGGGTTTGCCCAGACATGTCTTCCTGCTGGTCCGACATGATTGACTAGTTATCGCAGGTGGAAAATCTTTGGTATATCGAAGTGGTTTGATGCTCAAGCGAAGACAAAAAAAAACAACCAAGCAAGGCTCAAAGCTCACGATCCGTGTCCGAATTGATCTCCAAAAAGGGTGAAAAACCAGAGGGTGAATCCTCGGTATTTATGTTCTTTACAGAACATTTGAGCCATGGGTTTCGCTTTTCCGAATATGCAGCCTCCTGGCAGCGATTGCCTTCCTGTTGAACCGCGTTTTCAGGCAACTATCAGCCTGTGTTGCAACTTGCTGCAGGAATATGCATAACAGCCAGTCCTTCCGTCCCTAACTACTCCGTAATGTCCCAAGAAACACCACGACCATAAGGTCCAATGCCTGGATGTTCACAGCCAGAAAGGGTGGAACTTGCATTTATGCCGGTTGCTGCCTATTTTTCTGTCCTCGTTCAAAGCAATGGATTCAGGCAACTTTGGAGGGGTTTGGGTTTTCCCGCCAATGATTGGGCCAACCACCTTCAATCACATCTCTCTGCATCAAAGGAAGCCCTTGGTTGAACAAACCTCCTCAATCCCCATGACATGATTGACTGCATAGACGGTCAAGGTCAATTGCTGCCTGGAGTAGATTTTCTCGTTATTTCTTTTGGAAATGTGTTAGCAGATAGTGCCTTTTTCGAAATTGGAAATTGTAGTTGGCTAGTTAGTTGCGGAGAAGAGGGATTGAAATCCCGATTTGCTTGGTAGGTTAGGTAGCGATTAAATGACAATCAAAAGTTGCTTCAAATGAGAGATCAGGATTGGGCATCACAACACCACATCTGATTTTGAGAATAGTTAACAGCTCATCTATGCATTCCGTTGCGACTTCATCCATCGATCCCTCCCAACGAGTACTGTACTCAACACCATGGCGCTATTCACCAGTAACGGCGAGGCATCGATCCAACCAACCAGCGAACTAGGGATGAACAAATCACATCCATTGATAACGAGATTTCGCATCACGGTGGAGCCTGGTAGATAATCAGTCTGTTGGGTCTGCGGTTTCTCTTTCTTGCTTTCGCTGATACTTGATCCATTCCCCTCAACTTTTGAGGGTGAGGATTGATTTGTTGCTTGTTTTTCGGAATTGTGCAAACCACGTCTACTCGGTGCAAATTGCGACTGGAAGAGCTGCCAGATCTGACCCATGACTGAAAAAAGGAGTGCATAGAGCCAGAATTTGTTGGCCTCGAGAAGCATCATTCTGCTCCACTCCGTGGAGTGGACGCCCAAAGCATCGAGCTGGCAATGTAATATCAGTTTCGGGTTCAAAAGAAAGTCGTTTCTCTCGAGCCAGGTTCTTCCCAAAAAACAGCGCAGAAATCCCGAGCTCAGAAGCGCTTTGCTTTGAAAACCCCAAATCTCATTTAACTACTCACAATGGTGAAGGCCTCCAGCAAAAGATAGCATCCGTAGGAGCTCAGAAAGCACACTTCAATGCTCGTGGCCGTCCGTCCACGCCGAGTAATAGCTTCATTTCGCCCAACGAACGTATTCCACGCATTTTGAAAGTAAGTGATAAACTGGAAGTAGCGGAAATACCGACGTCCTAGGCATGGTTTTAGCAATATGCCGTTGATGTGGAAATGTTCGAGGGGAAGAATGTCCCCCTACCCAAGGAAAACTGCTTTCCCGCAGTCCTCCATCTCCCGGTTTCGCTTTCGCCCAACGGCTTCCAGGCCGCTAACAATTGAGAAATGGCTTGTAGCAGCCGCAACACGTTTTCAATCCCGGGAGCTGCGCTCACATAATGGATGAATTGGAGAACAAAATTGGGGGTTGGTGCGGACATTGAGTGATGCTTGGGAGTGGCTGGGCTATGAGACCGACAAGCAGAGCTCTACATTCACAGCAAAGAAAGAGATCAATTGAGCATATATTAGTCCCTGAATGCGGATTTTGGGACCAAGTTGCCGTGTTCCCGAGGATATGACTCCAAATTGAAGGTTTGACGGATCGCAGAAATTATGGAGATCGGAGCCACAATTCAGTGACAGTGCAAGGCCAAGTCAAACGTCACGTAGCCCCTTTTTTCCTACTTAAAGAAATTGTGCCAAATGGACTTAAAATACAATAGAAGTGAAACATGAAATGCGACGAGAAACACCGCTGGGTATCTTCAGACCATTAAACCCAATGCAGGATTTTGGATAGCAGTTGTCATAACCGGATGCTTTTCATGAAAAAAAACCCCCCCCCAAACGCCATTATCATGCAGCGATTCAAGAAGAGATGATAAAGAAGGATCAAAATTATGATCTCTTCCCGCGGAATCTTCCACCCATAAACCGGCCTCCCCGTCCTCGATTCTCCCTCCTCCACTCTCTTTCCCTTTCCTCCTCTTTCTCCTGTTCTTCTCTAATCTTCGCCTTCTCCCTTTCAATGTCCTCCGCTGTCTTTTCCATCCTCACAGTAGGTTTTGGCAAATTCTCCGGCCACCTTGGATGCGCACCCGTCGTGCACGCCCTTCCGTCTGGACAAAATCCCGCCAAGTAAAACGGACAAATTTTCCTGCGAGCATGCTTCTTCGCGCACATAGGCCCTAACGGACAGAATCCCTTATCATAATGCTCGCACGGCGGTAATTTAGCTTCTTCGGGAACGTGTTGGTAAAGACAATCATCGCCGTTGGGGCAGTATCCGCTACGAGCAAAGGATTGGCATTCGGGCATTCGGCGCAGATTGTACTCGTGGAGGTATTCGCATTTTATCCCCTTTTTGCATAGTCCCTTCAAATAATGCTTGCATACGAGGCTGCCGTGGGTGGACGACGGAGCAGTTGCTGGTGAAGTGGCCGTTGAGATTCTAGAGGGCGTTGGGTGACGGTCTGGGCACATAGGTCCCAGCGGACAGTGGCCTTCTCGATAGGCCTTGCAGACAGGAACATCCAGGGCGAGGCCAAAACCGAAAGTCTTGCGGAGGAACGGGCTAAAGGCGAATCTGGTGAAGTTTGGGTCGCGAGGATTGTCGGCCGAGACGATTCGGTCCGCAATACGATGAACTTCTGCCATCGTAGCAGTTGAGACAGCTTTTTGTAGACAAAACAGCCGTAATAGTGAACAGCTGCTAGGGGTTCAATTGCAAGGACACCCAGCAGGAAATTTGAAGAAGCTCACTTGAATCCGAGAAAGAGACACACAAAAGCAACGCGAGGAAGATAGTTATGTTTGTCAGCATCTTACTAGCGCGTTAACTAGTTAGTTACGTAAGCAAGACACACGACAAAGCCAGTTGCGATTCCTCCCATGCATATACGAATTTCGTAAATGCTTCAAACCTGTCTCTTTGCAGGGCTTGTTCTCAGTGAGAGATGCTTTTTTACTCGGCTCTGGGTAAATTGCTGGGATTGGTATGCCTATGTCACGGACACAAGGTGCTACAACTCCGGCCGCTGATACCCCGCAACTCTCTGGAATGCAGTGACACAACACAGTGTTGCGAACTGGGCGCAACTTTCCTGCCTTTGGATGAACACAGCATCAGCCTTGTGAGGGAATTTTACCGTTTCCGTATCGGTTAGACGACTTTGCCCGGATCTCCTCTCCATACTAGATGCGCGGGATTCGTATAGGCCAAGTGTGTCACCGACGCGGGGTGCATTGCGACAAAAGAGGACTGCCAGTGGAAGCAAGGTTCCGATGAGCCGGCCGTGTCTCAAACCTTTCTGCTATCGATGTAATCTGGGAATCGGATAGGATGCGTAGCTGTGTGAAATGACACACAGCGAAAATCAGTACAATAGAGGCCGAGCGGGATCGGTAATGGCAGGAGCGTGAGAGAAGAATTCGAGAGTAGAGAGGTCTGTGCTCTCCAAACGCGGCTCAATGGCAACGTCATCCTGCTGGGTTTCGTGGACAACGGAATATTCCGAATGGCCAAAGGGATTCGTCGTTCGCCGACAAGCTCTACTGTCCCGTCAACATGACTCGAGGCGTTTGGGGGGGAGCTCCCAAACAATCGCCATTTTGTTTTTGAAAAGTTATCCATAGATATAGGTCTTCCATCTATGCTGGTGCTCCGAGATTTTGGTTCATTTTTTGCTCGGGGATCTTTGGGGAAAGCAAGCCAAAAAGAATCCCTTTAGGAGACAAAAGCAGATCTTGCGTTCCTCCCCAGCAATTATGCCGTCACATCGAACCAGCATATGGATGGGATACACAGGTATGGTTTAGTCTCATCGCCAAGCTGCATTTGCAGGGATATCACGTATCAACTTTGCTTCCTTCCTGCAGCTAGTCCTCAAGTCGGATTGGTGAAGAAACCCAGACAGATGGCCTGAGGTAACTGATATAGGTGACCTCGTCGATATGTCAAGACAGACGGTAAACTGGGACGAATGGAAGAGCGAGGCTGTCCCCCGGAGTACGACATCATTGCCGTTCCAGCTTAATCGGTGAACTGGTTGGGTTAACCTAGCGAAGAAAACACAGGAGGCCGCCCAGCAGATCGATCTTCTTCACGAGGAATTCTACAACTAGTTAGCTTTCCCAATAGGCGGCTTCTGTATCTGTCAAATTGGCATAACTCTCCGCTAAAATCAAAGAAGGGGATACCGGTTGTGTGCATCGCATGACTCCAATTTTTTCTCAATAGAGTTGCTGTCAATTGCATGCACTGTCACCGTTGGAAAGTGGAGCAGGCCGATGATCTACACCAACCTTTTTCTTAACCCCATTGCGCATCTGACTTTTCTCAAATCCTTTCGGGGTTTGTTCGTCTCTCATCCAAATCAAGAATTTCGACGAACCTAAGAACCCTAGCGCGCAGGGACTTGCATGCCAAAGGGATCATCGGCGACCAAGGTCTCCGCTTGAACGGGATTAACTATGGCTAAAAAGAACTCGCAAGCTCCCACTTGATTCGTGTACCATGGACGCAGTCCCCGGTGTGAACAAAAAAGTCTTTAGGCACGCTAGTAAGCTTGTTTGCAATATCCACGAGCTGAGTAAAACAGGATGCCTGCTGCATCTCATCTCACCCCTTAACGAGTAACGTAGGTAGGTAGCAAGGCGGGCCTATGTTCAAGACCTCAAAATGATGATGATGATAAAAGTATTGTGTGCAGAGTCTGCTGTATAATTCGACTCCCAAGCCCCAGCCAGAGAGTAAGTAGCATAGCAACTCCGTAAAGTTATAGATTTCAGCCCAAGCTCTCAGCCCAAATCCCAGTTAGCCCGACCTATCCCGGCCTTGTCAGAAAAGTGGGAGTTTCCACTTCTGCGTGCCCATATATATCTCGGTGAACCTTACTAGCGTAGCTACGCAAAGACTCTGCTGCAAGTTCTTGTGCAGGAGGTTAGGTAGTGACGGATAAGTGGTCTCTCTCCCTAGGGTACCTGCCTTCAAAAGAAGGAAAAAAAGGTACACGCAATTCATCGCAACTCTTGTTCCCCCATCTTTTAACTGTCCCGGCTATCCTTTTTTGCTTCTCTTCTCTTCTCTTCTCCTCTCTCTCGTCCATATTTTCATATTTTCATATTTCCAAATCTTTCTTTGTCCAAAGCTCTTGGCAAGTTCAGTATCAATGCATGATGTTCAAATACAGTGGACCTACTTATGGTCCCTGGCCTTTAGGAATCAACGGCGCCGCCGGCCAGTCTGATATTAGTATGCTGGGCGCTAGTGACATCTCCATCTACTTCAATGCCGTGTATTACCCAAGCTGGCGGATCTATAAAAAGCAGCCTCCGTCGTCCCTGGTATTGGGATGCGTGAGCCATGTGTTTTATGCATTTGCATGGTATGCACCAGTACTGCTTAGCTGTTTCCTTTTTTTTTTTTTTTTCAGCGTCAAGGCATGGTGCCTGAGAGAATGGGGGAAAAACAGAAACGGCTAACGTTGGTTGCTGCTTTTCAGGTTAAATCCTGATGGCAC
Organism: Amauroascus niger; assembly: GCA_001430945.1. NCBI lineage: Eukaryota > Fungi > Ascomycota > Eurotiomycetes > Onygenales > Onygenaceae > Amauroascus > Amauroascus niger. The sequence goes on along the minus strand of LJPK01000940.1, from coordinate 1,576 downwards.
TGTCAAGGTTGATATTTTCCTCGTTTCGTTTGCTATCTGGATGGTCAGCCGATTGACTTATTTTCGCAGCTCGGCGATGAATGGGCGGATGATCAAATGCCTGTGGACGGTACGCAAGGGTGTATCAGAGCATTCGTGCAGCTCAAAAAGCAATATACAGGAATGAAGGTGATACTTTCCATTGGAGGAGGTGGGACCGGCAGTCAACATTTCGCCGCTGTCGCAAAAGATCCAATCGCTTCACAAATGTTTGTGCTGAGCGCAAGAGCCCTAGTGGACCGCTTTGGCCTTGACGGACTCGATAGTACGTCAAACCGCCCCAAAAAAAAGGAAAAGAAAAGCCATGAGTTAGGTTATGGAGGGGACTAATTACTCGAGATGTATTAGTTGACTGGGAACACCCTGCCGACTCACAGCAAGGAGAAGACTACGTAAGCCTTCTGCGCATGTTACGAGAAGCTCTACCGTGGTCCCAGTACACTCTGACGACCGCCCTGCCAGCCGGAGAATGGGCGCTGAATCACATCAACCTCATTGATGTTCAATGCTACGTGGATCTGATTAATCTCATGACCTATGATTTCTCAGGTCCGTGGACCCCCCAGAGCGGCCATCAATCCCAGCTCTGCGCACCTTCTTTCCCGCACTGCGAGGCGGCAGAGATATCTTGTCAATCTGGAGTGTCGTATGTGCTCTCCCAGGGCGTTCCGGCAAGTAAACTGCTCCTGGGTATACCCGTGTACGGGCGAGTGTTTCCGGGAACCACCAACGTCTGCCAGACGCATCGCATCAGCGCTGAGATGCCGGAGGACAGACTTGTGTTTGATTATTGTGACCTACCGCTATCAGGCAGTGAAGAGCAGCATGATGAGAGTTTGTGTGCGGCATTCTGCGTTGATGATAACATTGGATTTGTGTCGTATGATTCGACGGTGACGGTCATGCAGAAGGCGAAGTTTGTGAAGGAGATAGGGTTGGGTGGTTTGTTTTATTGGCATATTGCGGGTGATGCGACTGGGAAGCGGAGTTTGGTTGCTGCGGGGTATAATGCATTGCATGACTTGAAGGGGTCTTCTACCTAGCCATTAACCCTGCCTACCTACATAAGGACATGACATTCCCGGGCACAATTGGAGCTATCCAGTTGAAGACGCTCAAGTCAGGGGATATAGCTGCTGCGTTTATTCATTATTATGCACTATATACACTAATATATAGTATGCTCTCAAAAGCATTCTGCGATCCCAGTAGGATATCCAAACGTTTATCGCGTACAATACAGTAGGCTTCCCATATAGAGCAAGCCAAATGCAGAAGGGGTATTTGATATGTAGGTATTTTCATGCGGCGTTCATCCTTCAACAACACCCAAGGAAACGTGGTAAAAATGGTTCAGTAAACCACAAACATAAAAAGGATAATATGTATCCCATATATGCAAAAACGTCCTCATAGTTTGTGTAAATAGCCGGCCTCCAAATAAACAAATCCAAAAAATATGCATGGTTCTGGCCCGAAAAGAAATTATAAGAAGCATTTTTCCGTTCTGAAATGCCTTCATATAGAGGGGAAAAGG
>LJPK01000960.1:159120-217119 GCA_001430945.1 Amauroascus niger | reverse complement strand
TACTTCTTATCCTGGACAGGCACGGCAGCCATCTTACCCCTAATTTCAACCATATCTGCAAGGAGAATAGGATTATTTCATTGTGCATGTCTGCACATTCATCCCACCTCTTGCAGCCTCTAGATGTGAGTGTTTTCACTGTGTTAAAGCGGGCATATGGGGGTCTGGTTGAACAGTGAATGCGGCTTGAATTCAACACCATCAAGAAGGGAGACTTCCTAGATGCCTATCCTGCAGTCTGTGCAGAGGCCTTCAAGGCTCAGAACATTCAAAGTGGCTTTATAGCTACTGGAATCACCTCATTTGATCCAGACTGAGTCCTTCAACAGCTCAATATTCAGCTCTGAACCCCTACCCCCCCAGCCAGTTGATCTAGCAACTCTGGATCATCCTGGATCCTACAAACACTGAGCAACCCCTGTCAGCTGCATAGACAGGTGGATAAGGTCAAGAATCTTATGGGGGAGGGGCTTGAGAGCTCACCCCAGGGCTTGGTGGAAGGATTTGACCAAATTATCAAGGCCTGTGAATATGGGATGGTCAGCGCTGCCATTATGAAGAAGCAATACCAGGATATATTTGATGCTAATGAGAAAGAGAAGCAAAAATGCAAGAGATCTACTCGCAGAATTCCCCGTGAAGGAGGCCTAACTAGGGAAGAGGCTCAGGATCTTATTATTCCACCTGTTGAGCCTGTTGAACAGCCTGTTGTTCAACCCCCTGACCCTGGTGCCCCAGAGCCTGCATCATGATCACGGGCGCCACCAACATGTTCAAACTGTCATATTGTAGGCCATACAAGAAGAAGCTGCCCTAGTCCTATTGTACTATAATTTAATTTAACTAGGGGTTGTTGAGCGTGGATAATTTGGGTTAAAATCTAACTAGTTACTATACGATGATTTTGGTGAGCCGCTCGCTTGGGTGAGCCGCTCGCTTGTGGATTACATTAGTGAATTTAAACATTAAAATATTAGTAAGATTAGTCTGATTATCATGGATCAACCATAGGTCTTGCTTGCATTGTAGGTAGTGTAACTATCTAGTGGAGCTACATACAAATGGTTGTTTGTGGGTCATGTGGCCTAGGGCTAGCCGTATTACCTAACAGATTAGATCATGATGATTTATCATTTGATAAACTTTAAGTAGTTCAAATCTGCTACCATATAGAATAGAGAATTTAATAAATGTGAGTAAAAGCTGGAAAATGAGATGAATAATTTGAATCTTGAATCTTGATCATACTCTGACTAGGAAGTTACCAGCTTTCACACATTATAAAGGTCTAACTCTAAGACTGTAGACAGTAACTAAGTGCCGGCAGTATCACTATCACTAAATAATGTCCATTGCAAAATCGTTCTCAAATCAGCAATTACAGGCTGAAACAAGTCCCAAAGTAACTGTGATTAGAAGAGTAGGTGGTTATACAAAGTAGACCCATATAAGAATATGTATTATGCTTACTGAATGCCTTGAATATCTAATAGATAATAAATTACTGATTAACACGTTGTGAACTTGTGATGGTTAGCTTGCGGCCGAACTGCTAACCGCCTAACCTCAATCATCACATGCACCAACTCCCACAGCCATCGCCCTTGCCTCCACGCACACCACAACTCATGATTTTCGTTGGCCCTCCACTCTCGTGTTCCCTTGCGCTCAATCATCCGCTCATTCGCCTGCGCAGAGGGGGGAGCCTTTTTTGACGCTTCTCCTCGTCGATTCCGGCTCCCCCCAGATCATCATGTTCTCTCTGGTTCCATGTCCGACTACTCTAATCATGTCTCTTCTGCTTCCAGATTTTCTTACGCTGGGTGTTCTCGCAGCTGGCCAGAGTCTCTCCACGATAACATCTACATACTCAGTTACTTTCCTCCAGTTCTCTCTTTGTCACCCATTGCCTTTGGGCCCTTTCAACCATGCCGCCTCCCTCCAGTTCAGCCAGACCTGGCAACCTAGAAAGCAGGAACGGGTTGAACTGTTACATGATCAGGCAGTGGAAGCAAAGTTGGAGTACAACAGGTCTACTCGTGAGCTACAGAACAAGAAGCAATGACAGTGAAACCAACAGATCCGTGAGAACCTAGCGCGTTATAAAAACGAGCAGCCAGTGATTGGCCTTGAACACCAACTGGCCGGAAAGCTGGTGGATACCAAAGTCATGGACATCTTTGAGCATGGGAGCTTCATGCCCCCTGAGCACCTTATATTTGTGGACAGCATGCTCACTGTGCCAGATGCCAGCCCTGAAGCAGAATATTGATGGTGGATCAACACCATCAATGTGAGAGTGACATTCTGCAGCATGATAGAAGGGTGGCCATTGCGCGGGGTTAAGTGGTCCCACAGCAAGCAGATGTTCAATATTGATGATCCTTCCTCTTCAGTCAAGTGACAACAACACTCAGCAGAGGACACAGAGATTCTTCTGCATGAAGCCATAGCAAGTGTGCAAGTCAAGTCTTCTGCAAAATAACCCCAAATCTGCTTTCTCTGTGTTGACAATCCTTATTGCTCACTGACAGACTGAGCCAGCAAATACAAGACACCCAGTTCCCTGACCAGGCATTTCCTACAAAAACATGTGAACCCTCCATGGCCGGCCAACGGGGTAGAGTGTAATGTTTGTGACGGGGAGATGTTCCCAGCGAAGTTTGATCTTGTAAAACACACAGAGGCAGCCCATGGAACAGTAGTGCAAGGTCGCGCTCAGGAGAAACTGACACTGGAATATCATCAAAGCCTGCCCATGCATATCCTCCCAATCCAGCATCAGATTGGTCACCCCAATCATACCGCCCCACAGATTCGACAGGAAGCGCTTGCTCAGTCATAATCAGGAATTCATACACGGTCCAGGCCATTTCATCATCACGATAGTCAATCCACGATGCCCTCAGCGGCATTCTGCTCATCCCGGATAAAGCACATTGCCAGGTGTAGCAGTTCGGTTCGGCAAGCCACTGGAGCGGGTCCGGGTCCCATAATCTTTGTGTCCTTATAGCTTTTCGTAATAATGCTTTGAACGATCTCTCATTGTCTATTTTCGAGGGCCGGAATTTAGCTCTGTCGGCCGCGAGCGCGTCTAGCTCACCATCGCTCAGTGGCTCATAGTCCATCTCGTACTCCATGTCCTGGCGCTCAAAACCGTCCAGGTCTGTGGGTACCATTTCCCAGATCGTGTGATAATAGGATAGCACCTCAAGCCTGTTGAAGAATGCAGACTTTGGGTCCTGAAATAAGATAAAAACCTTTGTAGGGAATCCCCGTGGCTGAGAGAGTTGTAGCTCATATCAGCGCACACCTCAGTTACGGAGAGGCGTTTGACGGATGGAGAGCCATCAAAGATTTCAAATCGTGTTTTCTATGGAATAGTTGACCATGTCAGTCTCTGCATCTCGCTCTTCAGGGATGAAACTTTGCGTCTAGGGAGGTTTAGCCAACACGGTGTCGACTCCTGAAGTAACACGGACTTACCCCATGTTGCAACCTGCAGGATATCAGCCATGACCTCGACTATTATTGTTATTATGAGAGGCCTTGACAGATTTCGGGAGCCTTAATGCTCGTCCTTTATGAATTAACCACTAAAGCTTACGGTCTGGATATTTACTCTTTTTTGCAACTATGAGCCTGACAACGGTCGTCGCGCAATGTTTCCCGTCATCCAGCATAACCTCGGACTCCAAGTTTACGGGCGAAAGAAATAAAGCTATTTTATTGAAAACAGGTGCACTTGCAACCACTGTATCAACTGGCTAGTTCCCAACATATTATTCTAGAATTTCCCACCGAAATCGCCTACATACATTTCACAGAATGTCCCTTTACTGGCCGCTTCCGTGTCTTAACGACCTCAGTTCCGCAAATTCTCCGTCGCTTGCTGCACCAAATCATCCAACACTCTCTCAGCTTCAGTCTCTTCGTTTTCAGCGAGTGTGTCGAACTGGGAGACGGCGAGCTTCGCATGTGTGCCATGCCTTTTTATCCAGTCTCGTAATCCCGGAGTTTTGGCCTGTGAATTGACTTGCAAGATGATATTGCGATATCGGTTGTTGATGAGTTCCCCGGCGTCAAGGCGTAATTGATATTCCGCGTCGTTTTTCGAGGTGCGAGAAGGCAAGATACGGCTTCCGGCTGTGAACATAGACTTGAACTTCCTCGCAACGTTGAAGTTCTTTCTCACTTTGTCGAAGAAATTTGAGATTGCTTTTGTTGACATGGTGGAATAAATGCTGATTGAAGTGTCAGAAGCGGCTCCAACTTCGGGGCATGTCTCTTGGCCTTTAGAATTCAAGACTTACCTAAAGACTAGCAAATTTTAGGCGGATATTCTATTGACAGTTGGAGCTGATGGTTGGAATGGTGTTCGAAGATCGATGGAGTATTTCATAGCAATGTCAAAGTAGGAGGGAATTGAGGCCGGTATTTATGTCTTTTTGCCCATCCAGGCTGTTCTTAAGCTAACCGGCGGGCAGATCCTCGTTTGCTTGTCGCCCTCATGCTATTCGACGCTCGAGTTGACGCCCACGGAAAAGTTATTATAAAAAAATCATCCCTGGACTTGGAGAATGATCTGACGGGAGAGTCTGAAGATAGAAGAATGCGGCCCCCACAATCATCGAAGCAAGGAGTTTCACAAGGCATAGTTGGGTAAATGCAAATGCCTTGCCCACCGGAGATGAAGATGAGGTCTCCTGGCGAATCAACCAGAGGGGCACATAGTCGCCGGCCTCAATCTATATTCATCCTGCAGCGACCCTGTTGTTCGAGACAACGCCAAACTTGCTTGTGGAAAGACGTGCCATTCGTCGCTGGGTTCGCACCCAGCTAAAGTAGGTACATTTCAAAGAGCGAATTGCGTATGCCTGACAGATACATGACAAAGAGCAGCATAGCCGCCGGGGCTTAACATTCAAGATTGAGCGGAACTAACTCCATGATTAGTTAGTCGTGGGGCGTAGTATTACTACTTGATCGAGAGGTCATATCTTTAATTTGATTGATAGGCTCCTAATATACAGTGGAACTGGGGTTGTTGAGATCCCTTTGAATTCCAATTCATGGACGTTTGAGGAAGCGCCGTGTTGAGCTCGGCTTGAAAGCTTTTAACCAACGATTTCTCAGCCGAGCAATGGTTCATGTAATTCACCACATGAAGTGGACTCAAAAGACCCTATTTAGTTATAACTAGTAGTGACCCCAACACCAGTTATTTTTAATTGGCTTGTAGACTCGTGGATCCCTGCCCAGTCATGTGATTTAACTATGCTAGGAGTGGCGCCGGTTGGGATCATTTCTTTCACAATATGAATTGGCCTGTTGATTTATTTCTTGGATCTCACTTCACCTGAAAGATGAAGAGATAGTAACTAACTGAGTATCTAAGTATTATAAAGACAGGAGTTTCTCTTACTACCGGGAAATTTTTCCTCAGTCCTTTTGTCACAGCGTGCTCTGGGTTCTGAAATTCTAAACTTATACGTGATGCTGGCTGGACTCCGTCCCCAGACAAGGTCCATTCGTCGTGTTTATTCTACCTTTGGTCATAATTACGTCCTGCACGGTTCACCGCGCCGAATATTTGTTAGAATGGGCGCAAAGCATAGTTCTCCAGTCGCTATGGTTTCGCCTGGTATTCCTCGTTCTTTTTCCGTGAACTCTCCTAGCAAAAATTCATCAGTTGGTAGGATACGCTTTTGCCCATGCTTAATAAATTATTCTAACATTTGCTTCGCACGCCTTAAGACCCTTACTTATACACTGATGGTCGGTGGTTGTGTCGGGATGAACTGCAAAGAGAGTCTCGCCTGCTCCGATTCGATTTCTCTCGCCTATGCGACATCGCTACTAAAGTGTGCAGCGCGACAAGCGTGACAAGCTATGAAAAAAAGGAAGGGGGTTATAATCGGGTGTTTGTCCTGACACTGGACACCGGGAAGCGAGTTGTTGCGAGAATACCAACGCGAGTTGCTGGACCCCCACGACTGACTACTAATTCGGAGGTGGCTACCATCACTTACTGTATGCCCTTTTTGCGATAACTTCAACTTGGCTTCCAAACTAACTTGTGATAGTACAATCCAAGATATCACTTCCAATTCCTACAATCCTAGCGTGGAGTGATGATCCTACGAATCCCGCTGGAACGGAGTACATTATTCAAGACTACGTTGACGGTGTTCAGCTCCATGAACATTGGCCTCAGATGAACTCGAAAGAACATGCACAATGTACAAAAGATTTGTCTTTGAAAATCCGGGATATGGCATCTCTTGACTTCCCAGCATATGGCAATATATACTTTTCCGATGCACCCGTTGATGCCAGCTTAAAAATCCCATTAGAAGACAACTTTTGCATTGGCCCAAATTGCAGTCCTCTTTTTTGGAATTGTGGAGCTGGTGAGCCAGAACTTTATGGCAAACCGAGTCCAAATTGCGGTCCATGTATGATCATCTAACCCCTGCTTACCTGAATTGATCTGATAAACATATGATGCAGGGGAAAATCTTCAGGATTATGCATCTGGCTTGATAGATACAGCATTTTCCCGTTTGCCGGATGAACAAATTGCTGCTAGCGACCATCGTCCCTTTCGGGGTTCAATCCAAGACCATACCCGCCTTCTAAAAATATGTTTGGAAACTATGCAAAGGCTGATTCAAGACGAACGTGTTCAGAAAGCCGGATTGCCCGCTCTTACGCACGCGGATTTCAACAAAAGAAATATCTATGTATCTGCAGACGACCCAGCCACGATCACTGGCCTAATTGATTGGCAGCTGACATGTATTGAGCCAGCATTCATATATGCTCACACCACGCCTGATTTTGCGGCCCTTCCTGATATCAACCCGGCTGAGGAGGAAAACCAACCAAGAACCGCCGACGAAGAAATCCTCATGAAAGACCTGCTGATTTGTCACCAAATATATGACGTTGTTATGAAAGGCAAAACTCCGAAATTGCGACCCGCTAGGATGCTTGACTCCTCGCTTTTCAGGCTTTTCCAGTACTGCTTCACAACCTGGCGAGATGGCATACCCGCTATTCGTCAGGAGCTCATAGATCTCAAGGGTCTCTGGAAAGAACTTCGGCTTCCAGGAGAGTGCCTATATTCGCCTAGCGAACAGGAGCTTGCAGAGCATTCCCAGCAGTATGAAGATTTCGAAGCCATGCAGAAGTTAAAGGCGTGGTTGAAAATCTCAATGCAGACAACGTCAGATGGATGGGTTCCGAATGAACTGTGGGATGCTGCAAAAGAGGCCAATAGAGCAGCATATGCTGAGTGGGTTCAGACAGCCCAAGATGAAGGCATGACTGCTGAAAAGGCGGACAGCCTCTGGCCCTTTGATGAGCGATAAGAGCGGTATTTGTTTTGAATATCGGCGCTGGAGTCTAAAGTATATTACTCTCCCCTTATCATACTGGATTTGGTTGGAAAAGTTATACATCGCAGACCTACTTACACATGTAATTTGGGTTAATGGGTATCATCATTTAACTATGGTTTAAAAGGTAAATGGAACAACACAGTTATCCTCAGACGTTGTGTTACATCCTAAGATTCTCCTCGCTAATAATAAATCAAATTCTCTATTAGCCATTTGACATACGAGGGAATGTGCTGGTGATGTAAAGAAAATGCCTCCCCGATATCTTTGGAGGGCACTTTGAAGTAATCAAAGTGTACATTGAGCCAGATGCAAAAATGTGATCTTGAATGATTAGTAGTTGATACCTTGGATTCTTCCGATAAATCCACCCTCTCCGAAGAAATTGCCGTTTCATCCCCCAAACCCACACCAACCGATTGCGAGACGCGTCCACATCTTCCGGGGGGTTCCATTCGGGTTTTAGATAGACGAGAATGAAGCTCAGCTCATCACTCATAATGCTGATACACAACTGTATGTCTCATTTCTCGGACGAGGCCGATTGTCTAAGTTGATGGAATCCAAAGCCTCTGACAGACGATGTGCATTTTCAAATGCACCTTTGGTCCAACATTTCTCAATGATCGCTCCAAGCCAAATGCTTTGTGTGCTAGGTAGAGAGGCCCCTGGGGGCCAAGTAGCTCGGCAAGCTTCCAGTGGCAGATCCCTCAAGAGGTCAAACACACAACGCTCTCCTGTCACAACCTCGTAGATTACAGCCCCCAACAGCCCGATATTGAGTATCCATTGTCGTTGGCAGCCTCCATATTGGTATCTGGAGGCGTAATGGATGACTGCGAGGTCTTAAGCTAGCGGAAAATTGCGACTGGCGATGTCTGCCACAATAACAGATGGCCATGTACATGTGCGAGGGTACGAGACACTTCCCGAAACCATGAAAGCTGAAGAGACTTGGGGGGGGGGGCCAATTTCGCCTTAAATAAGTGCGTAGGTCGCCATTTTCCATGAATGCAAGTTGAATATTCATGTTGGAGATACTGATGCACGGGACAACACCCTCACAGTACCCTCGACGTTGATAAACATCTTGCTCGCACTGGATGACTTTAATATTAGCATCCACCTCATCATTAGTAGAACTCTTATATCGCAAAGACATTTTGACGGCCATTCCATCACGAAGGACTACCAGCCCTGACCGACCGTAGCCAAGAATTTGAATCTCAGGAATCGACAATCATTGCAGGTAGGCATCAACACAACCGGTTCTCCAAAAGGACGTTCGTATCAACTGGAAATGTAGTCATCTGCTGTATAAAATGCTCCAGGATGGCCTACGACATCCGTTTGGTTAGTCGTTCCTCGATTCGAGGCTTTAGAGGTTGGCAATGGGCTTTCTTGATTACCAGATAGCTAAATGGCATGTAGCAAGAAGCGCTTGGATTGGAGGTCTGAACACTCGGTCATAAAAGCACAACTTTCTTTGTATGTACGTACAGTATACGCGTATAATATTGTGGAATCGGACTTGTGTGAAGCACACAGTAAAAACAGGAATCGACTAGCTTCTCGATGAAACATACAGCAAGATAAAATACACGGGAAGAGGCACGACCACAGAAATAGCCCTGGATTTGCCCTGAATTCCCTGAATATAATGAATAAAGATGTGAGAATCTCGTTCCTTGGGGTCGGAAGCAGAAGTTAAAGAGTATTAAAAAAATCTTTATCGGTAAGCACTTGCCAACCCTTCGGGCATGCGGTACCCGGAGGGAAAAGTGTTATATGACCCGCATATAGAATTGTAAGCCATTTTAGTTGTTTCTGAGAGAATCGACTACGCAGCTCCCTCCAAGACTTCAAAGATACCACCCATCACGTATCGGGGTTGATGGTTCACATTGGACATATTGGATCCAGCGATGGGTGCATACGCTGAGAAGCTCGGGGCTTTGTCTGAGGCCTCGTCAATCCCTGCTAGGGTGGGCATCGGATCCACCGGACGAGGTTCCATGAGTCCTAAACCTGTTTTCTCGATTTCGTCCTCGGCGCACCGAAAGCGCTCTTCGCTTAGCGCAAGATCGACAGCGGATGGACGACGGCGTAGGAACAAAGATGAGAGCCGGAAGGAGCTGGGAGAGCGTGTGGTGAACGAGTTCCTGCTTCGACTTCGACTTCGAGCACGGCGAAGATACGTGTCAAAATTATGGCATCGGATTGCGCTGATGGGGCTTGAAGTTGGAGAGCACGTGGGACTTGAAGTCGCAGATGTCAATGGACTTCCTCGTTCAGAGCCAGTGGAATGTGAACTGTTGTATGTAAAAGGATTTCGGAGAGGAGTAAAGTCGGTCCAGGGCGAAGGCAGTAACCCAGGCGAAAAGCGTTTGCTGTCGGCCATCTTTGGTTTGATTTGAGGAGAAAGTGCCTCGAAGAGGCTTATTAAGTCTTGTACGGCCGTTGTGGAAAAGGGTGATTGTTCGATGTCTCGATGTGTCGGAGTGGCAGTTAAGATTCCAGCAAACAATCCTTAGAATGACACACGATAACAGAGATATGGGCCCAGCCGGTTCTGTCGATAGAAGAGGAAGAATTGCTTTGTTTATTTTAACTTTGTACAAATATCCAAGCAGGGGGCGGTGTCCAAATATGCTGATGATTGGAGAAAAGAATGTAATCAACGGATCGACCGTATATGTATGGGCTCCCGGTGTGATCGAGGCGGAAAGAATGGCGGCTGGGTTGTGAGCGAAAAGCAGCTGCCACCGTCGACCGGTCGTCAAACTGTGGGTCGAAAACGTCCCCGGACGGAGGAGGAGAAAAGGGGGAGGAGGGGAGGAGGGCGAGGGGTAGTTATAAAAGGGAATGGCGAGCCCTGACTAAAATCGTTGGTTCTTTCTCTCGGCCCATGCGCAGACAGCCAGGCGGCAGAGGATCGAACCGGAAGCCTCGAAAGCGTCTGAAGGAGCAGCCACGGACAAAGTCTTGACGGGGAGGGTACACGCCTAGAAAGTAAAGAAAGAATAAAGAAATGCGAGGGGAAAGAGGAAAGAAGAGAGAAAAGAAGAGAGAAAAGAAGAGAGAAAAGAAGGGAGGAGGAGGAGGAGGAGGAGGCTTGATTTGAGTCAAAAGCTGTAACAGCCGAGTCTGACCATCACCTGTAACTAACTCACTGGCGACCCAGACTGAAGAAGAAGAAGAACAAGAAGAAGAGGGAGAAGCCCTGATTGTCTCAGCCTGCAGAAAGTGGGTGGGAAATGATCCACATATAAACCAATTTAGTTAGTGAACTAGAACTTGAGTCAACAAGCCAGCCAAACCCAACCTTTGTCTCAACGTCATCCTCTTTTGCCTTTTTCTTTTCTTTTCTTTTTTTTTCCCCCCTTGGACAACAAGAAGGTCAAAGCAAGTCATAGCATTCCACGTTCAAGATGAGTTACTGCATGATAAACTACATATTATATCCGACTCCAATGACCAGCATAACTACTTCAAAGCCTTGTAATCTAGAGAGGCCTTTCACAAATCTGACTGGGCCTGAATCTCTTCCAGGCCTTTTTTTTACCCTCTGGCTGCCCATGGCACTCAACAACTAGCTACATCCCGAACCACGGAAATTGAACGGATAAGCCGTCACTGTCTCCAAAGAATGTTACAGAATAATTTTAGATGTTGCATCAATACAAAGCCCCTCTGCCGTTGGGCGTCCCGGCTGTGAATGCTAATGCTCAACAACGTGATGACAACAGACCAATCCCTTTACAACCAACTTATTGCCTCTGCTCAAAATGATCAGGTTATAACTAGATTGTTTTGGAAAACTGGCCAAATCATTCATTTTGAGGGGCTTGCAGGCTGGAATCCGGCACAGTTTTGTGACATGGGACAGTGAAGCGAATGGTTCAAAAAGCACCTTGTCAATCATTCATGTACACACAAAAGCCTCACTACAAGGTCATACATGCAACCACCAGCCTTGTATTGCTAAATACGTTTTTTTCACCAATGTCTGTGCGTTCCCCATAGATTATGATCTCCATGCTTGATCTCAGGCATGGGGAAAAAAAAAAAACCCCCCTCAAGGAGAGAGGGACAGAAATGGGCGCATTGATAACAAGTGTCAACTAGTTACCCCTGAGCAGGGATTCGGAACGACGTTTCGGGATCTAACCGATTCCTTCTCACATGATGGAACTAGCCGTCCTTGAAGCAACAAGAAACCCGTCAATGCTAGAACATGGCGCATTCCGTAACAAAATGCAACATACGATCGATGAAGGGGCAAAGCACGCAGCGGCCGAATAACTACCGGGCTGTGCACGGATATACCGTGGACAAGAACAGGTCAGCAGATAGTAACTAAACGGTGGACAGGTTGCGCTCAAAGAGTTTATTACTGTATCAAGATATCGGCATCCAGCAACCGAGGGTGGATATTAAATACATCTCAACATCTCCAAACTCCACCAGCCACAAACTCAAGCATATGCAAAGCAAGGAAGAAAATTGCAAAGAAAGAAATATACATGGAAGCAGAAGAACAGCAGATAAGAGCAATAAAAACCAGACAATCACCGTAGTTAACCCAGAGAAGTGAGAATTGTAAAAAATAAATAAAAAATAGTCTGCCGCCGACACGGGCGAATACCCTCTCAACCCCGCCAGCCGCCACTATTCCCTAAATAGAATTATCGTTCACCACTTAGGCATACCATAAGCCTCCAAATAGTAGGCATCCCACCGTCATTTCTATCGTGTTCGCATCAAAGAATCGTATATAGTACACGGGTATCTTTTTGTTTCCCGATGCTTGATGAGCCTTCACCGCCGACGAGGAGAAAAAAAAAAAAAACAAAAAAACAAATCCACGTTCAAACGAAACGGTGGTGGACCAACGGTCGGACAAGTCTTGATCATCAGCTTCAGTTACCTTGTGACCGACGCTGAGTAAAACTTCGCCTAATACTCTCTCCCCACACGGAATTGTCGAATGAGTCCATCACGCCTTGAACACTAACGGAGCTGTCAGCGCGTGGGCGGCCAGTAGCACCATCACTTTGTCCCAGATCTACATCGCCGAGAGTTGTTCGATGAGGCGACAGCGAACCAATCTGGAACCACTCTGATTGGGTAGGAGAAAAGAAGGGATCGTCCGTCGATATGACAGTATCAATGCGCGGGGAAGCCTGGGGACTGCGTCTAGACGACCCGGATCGATCGCTTGTCGGCGAAAGCATTGACGGAGACGGTGATCTGCTTTGACGACCTTCAAGAACCCCTTCCTCTTGGCCGTCCTCTTCGACATAGATCTCCGGTACAGAAAATTGCGGCACTTCCACGAGTCGCGCGTTGTGCTTGAGGTCTCGGAATCGACGGAACCGACGAGAATGATACAAAGTATGGAAAAATCCGGCCACCACACTTCGACGCACTGCCTCATCTACACGTTGAAGTCGAGACCGTCTTCTCATGTATTCTTCCAGTCTAAGATAATTCCGTTAGAAATTTTTGAATCAAATACCAAAAGTATACTTAAACGAACCTTAAACTCTTCCTGTCGTTGATGACGTTATAATGAGCAAGTGTCATAAGACATGAAGTGAAAGAAATTCCTCGGTCGGGGATAGCAGAAACCAGAACTTCTTCGTAAAATGCATTGAGTCGGGCTCGTCTTTGACGGATTGTTCTGACAGGAAGATTTTCAAGCAGTTGGGACAACTTGTTTATATCCACACCGTCCACAGCCCGAACATGTGGCTGTTGAGATTCACGGCGGTTGACTTTGCATTCTTCCAAGAGGCGCCCGACTGTGAAATCACCGTCGTGGATCCGCATCTCGAATACTCCGGAAAGTTCCTGCGCAGTGTTAACAGCGGAAACAACTTCAAGGACCGCTAAATTCCAGTTGAACTTACACCGAGGAGTCTTGGGAATTGTTCTTTGGAAATGAAGCCAGTCCCGTCGGGGTCGAATGTCGCCCACGCTTGCTTATAGCGTCGGATTTCTTCTCGGCTGATGGCGTACAGACCGCTACTTCGCTGGTAGACGTATGAAAAGCTTTCGAAAATAAGTGACACAAAAAGCGAAACAAAAATATACATGCTGAGAATATTCCAAGAAATAAAAAGCGTACGAGCCCAGCCCCCGCTTCCACAATCGCTTTTAAAGAACTCATCCGCTGGAGTGCAGTATGGATACTTCATAGTCGCAAAATCTTCCATGAGTTGGTTCCAGCCCTCGCCACAGCTCATGCGAAAGAGTAGGATTAGTGCTTTGGGAACAGTTCTGAAATTGATGTTGCTCTTTTCTCCGTTGCCAAATTTTGTGAGACCAAATATTTGCGTTAGGGCGATGGCGTAAACGAGAAATAAGACAAACCATGTTGCCAACAAATTAGAGATTGCCGTTAAACTAGCAGCTGCGGTCTTGAACAGCTGGTCAAGTTGATTGTTCCGTGGGATAAGGAGCAGGGTGATCGAGACCAAGAAAAGTTTGTGGAGCCGCATGAACGCGCGGTTTTCGTGACCGATGAGAGATAGTAGCGTGGTTACAAAGGTTCCCGATACGGCCAACACAGAGTAAATGTCCCAGGAACTTCGACGAAACCGGGACCATGTCAAGCCGATAAGACGAATGGCTATATTGGCGATATAACATAAGGTTAAAGCGAAGAAGAGAATGTCTGAAAACATTAGCAACGGTGTTGTGAAATTCAAAGGCATAGGAAATATATCACCTCTAGTTCTGTCCCACCAACCGACTGTAGGATGAAACTCCAGAACGAGTAATAATAAATGAATGAGAAGCGAAGTAGTGATGCACTTGGCCCAAAGTCCATGCTTTTTCACGGCTATCCTGTAACACCACGCCCTGAATTTATTGTTTTTGGTCATCAACCTCTTGGACGGTGATATCTGCTTCAACAATTTGCGAAGTTCGAGCCACGATCGCTGCTCAGCGGTCAAGAATGCCACGCCCGTCTGTTCTGTATAATTTCGCATGAAGACGGAGACAAACAATGTCAAGACAAACACGGCACCCAGAAGGTTAAACGCCACGAAAAAGAGTCCATTGGCTTGAGACGCGAATGGCCGAGGCTGCTGGTCGTCACCTGTAATGCTCATAGCACTCCATAGAACACTTGTCCAGCCTTCCTGAGAGACGATTTGAAAAAGAATGAATAATGAATCGCCGAACGTGTCGAAGCTATAGAAAGGGTTGTCAACCGCTCGAGGAGCTAACACCTCCCAAGCGAATGGCTGAGAATTATATTCCCCAACGCAATGATCGAGTGAACTGTACCCAAAACCACCATCATTGCATATTTTCATCTTGTTGTTGAAAAGATTCAATCCATATATGGCAAATGGAACCAAGAAACCCATTGAAACGAATGCAGCCTATATCGGCACAGGGTTAGCTGTAAGATAGTAGAAGCAAAAGAGAGAGATCACCTACGGATATAACTTTCCACCCGCCGACGATGATAACTGAGTGGAAAGTTTCTCTCGCACTGTCACTGACATTGAGCAATCTCAAAGCCCTTAGAGCTCGAAAGGCTCCAACCACACGGGATACGTCCCCATTCTGATACAGAGAGGCAACGACGTTTATCCAGAGGGTTATGAGTACTAGTCCATCAATAAACCCCCACGAACCTCTAAAATAGGCACTCGGCGTCCAGAAAACCCCGTCTGCAATCACTTTTATCAATGCTTCGACGGAGAAAAGGATGGCGAACCCTATATCTGTCCACACGAACCAATTTCTAACTGCATACTCATGTGATTCAAAATAAGTCCGCTGATACAAGGGAGTAGCGATGCAAGCAAGTAAAACCATGGCTACAATTGCTGCGTAAATGAAGGCAGAGAAAGTGTACCAGAGCGGTTTATAGGGATCGACTCCTTCAATACGGGAATTCCCGCGACCGGGTCCGACAATCCGTTGACATAGGCGTCGCACTGGATGAGAAGGAGAAAATAAGAATAGAGACACGTTATATCTCGGATACCTTTGTAAGTACTGCCGTTGGGCCTGCTTTCTTCTCTCCGATGCTGAAAGAACCTCTTTCGCCATTGACGTCGGGTCAAGTTCGTCGTAATCCTTCGAAATTTTCAGCTTTGAGTAAAAGGGGTTCGGCTCTCGATTAAGTAGTCGACTTTTGAAATTGCTTAGCCAATTTGAGATTGTCCCGGGCTGAACAGGCTCTGGGGGTGACTCCGGCGGTTGAGTGTCCTGTCGCATTGGCACAGGCTCATCAAGAAATTCGTGGATAAAAGCGTCTTTGAGGAGCATCTCCAGCGCGGCGGGTCCATGATCAAGAGGATCGCGGTATTGTGGGTCATGCTTGCTTTTAAAAATGGACGAGAGCGCGAGGTTCCCTTGAGAAGAGCCATTAAGCTGCTTCTTTTGTATAAAAGCTTTCACCTGGTGCAATCTCTTTTCGTCTTCAGAAACATCAAAACTCTCTTGGATAACCGCAATAAACATATTCAAAACAACAAAGTTCGCGAGAACGAACCACATTATAAAGAATGCAGCAGAGATCCATGAAGTATTCCATGGAGCGCTTGATGCTGTGGCCGAGTACAGAATGGATGTCCAATCCTCGCTCGAGAGTACTTGGTACATCCCCAAGAAAGAGTTGTATATACTGTGAAACGATACCGGTGTTATTTCACCTTCCTCATCTTGCCTTGGAATTTGGTCCCGAAATAATTGGACAGCAAAAATTGCGGTCAGGAAAGTGATCAGAAAGACGAACAAAATGAGATTCAGCAACCCAACAATGTTCCCGAAAACGGTCATAATAAGGGACCTAGTTAGAGAAAAGGCAAGAACCACCCGATATATCCTAAGGATTTGGAAAATAGTCAAAGCAGCATAAACACGATCGGTATTGCGAATGGGTGGGAGCTGGATAATGGCCGTGATTACAGCCAAGGCAAGATCAAACCAGTTCCGAGAATTCTTGAAAAAGTTCCTCCAGTCGGCCGCAAGCCGAAAGAATATTTCAAAGACAAGGACGACTGTGACCGCTAGCTCCGTGGAATAAATGATGTCCTTCCGATCTGTCCCCATAGATGAGCTCCTCATTCCCTGAACGACGAGGTCGAAAGTGATCAAGAATACCCAAAGCCAAAATGTTTTGTCGTATACGCGTTTCAATGTACTGACGCGAGCAGGTGCCTTCTCCTCTGGCAAAATATCATCTATATTATCAGTAGTGAATGCGCTTCGTTTGCTTTCTTCCCGTATGACCTGGAAGGACGAAGTTATCACTGCAATCAAAAGATTAACCAGCCACAGACTGAGGACCACGAAGCTTGCAACAAAGAAGACTGAGGCAATCAGATAATCACTGTCCGTGGTGTAGTAGAGAAGGTCAGTGAACGTGTTCGAGCTCATCACAACGAAGACCAGCTCCAGAGAATGGGCCACGTTATCAAAACTAACAGTCCCACCATACGGATTGGTCCCTTGAACGCAAAGTGAGCCGCGTGGACACAAATACCCCTTGTGTTTATCTGATCCTTGGGCCCCGTCCGCAAATAGCCAAGGTTTTGCTTCACCAGTATTATTGTCAAGGTACCCTCCGCAAAGTTGAATCCCGTTCGGAGCGTCGTTCATCGTGTAGTTTTGGATATTTTCCGGGTCCACCCAAACACAGGACCGCTGGAGACTAGACTTGAAGCTCTGGACCCCAATTATGGCAAATAGAAGCCAAAAAAAACCAATGAAAACAGCCACATTCACTAACAAAGGCGCTGCCTTTTTAAGACTTCGAAGGATGACCTAGTACGACTTAAAACTCGATTGTAAAAGTAAGGTGAGATATCGCAACTTACTGTAGTGCCACTCGTCAAAGCTAGCAATCGAAGGATACGAAGGCTGCCGAGCATTCGAAAAATAAATAGACGCTGGCTCGATTCCACTGACAAAATGGATAGCACGAACGATATCCAATATGAAACAACAGCAAGAAAGTCAAGCCTGGTGAATGAATGCCGTAAGAAAGCACGTCGAGCAAGTCTGGCACGTTGTTGGGCTGCTTCGTCAGCATGATTAGCTTGCGGTTGCATTCCTGTGAATGACCTTAGGATAGACATTTGGCCGTTCACTGGATTTTCTGCCCTTTTCTTGGAGAACTGCCGATGAGGCATGAACAGTTCTCTCCCCTTGGCAATCAAAGCTTTTCTAAGGCCCGTTGAGCGATCTAGGGTGCTGTATTCCTGAGGATTGAAATAAAAGCCAGACACAATTATCCTTGCAGCCAATTCTAGTGTATAGATGATAAAAAGAACCAGAAACGCGTAATCAAAAGCACTGTCACCCCATTTTCCGATCATAGCTCGTTTCTGCACGGACGATTCGACAGCAAGCAGCACGGTTTGAATGATAATCAGTATCAAAATTATTGGCTCAGTGGCGGGATGAATTAATACTTCACATAGCGCCTTGCGTAGCCTATTCTCGGGGGAAAATATGCCCAATGATTTCCCTTTTAACGGGTTGACTTTAGGGGTGCGCTGTTTAATGTACGTCGACGGAAAACGCTTTTCCGGCGGATCATGACGGCTGGAGTAGCTATCTCTAATGTCATGCGCATAGTCTGTCATCGCTGGTAGGGAGGGCGGGCCTTCTAAACGTGCAGTCTTCAGGGAAGACTTTCTCCGCAGTGTCTGTTCCACGAGCTCCGGTTCGTTGCTCAAATTGACTACACGTTGAGACATCATCCTCATCATTGAGCTTGCCCTAGATAGGGCTGAGCTCGAGCCCGCGGGAGAAAGCTTCGGCCGAGGCAGACTTAGACGAGAGCTGACCGGACTTTCGTGACTGCTATGCCTCCTACCTAATCCGCTCTCGAGATGTGGTAGATCATCCCCAAGGCGGTTCCCTGAGACATTATCTGCAAATCGAACGCTGTGACCGCTATCTCCACTGAAGCTCTTAATTCGACTTGCTTGAGACTCCGAAGTGCCACTTATTGGTTGTAGATACCTTCGGTCAGTCAAAGGTGTCCTGTCCGTTTCCCCACTATCGGTAGGTAAAGCGTTTTCGTTGAAGTATTCGGCCTCCATATGCGAGAGAGAGGCTAAGTGGTCAGGTTCGTCATATCCAGCAGTCTCGACTCCGCCAACGCTTCCCAACCGTGAATGTGACTGAGAAGAGCCCTCCGACGGGACGAAGCGTATTCCCGCGCTATTCGCCCCTTCGGGGGGGTTTAAACGCCTGGGATCATTCATCTCTGCCGCACGCTCGGTAGATATATTATCTTGCGACAAGTTAATTGTTTGGAATCCACCCGAACCCTCCGCTGGAGTTCGACTAGGGGAGTCTTCTGCGATGCGCTCATATCTGCGGACGCCGGCTCTGCGACTAAGCAGAGACTGTCTTCCCACCCCATATCCTTCATCACTGCCAGCGCTCCTTGTCCTTCCTTGTCGGCTAGTGGAATTTTCAGCGAACACCGTATCAGGGGGTCGCGATAGGTCTTGGAGCGGAATCAGCTGGTCACCCTGTTGGCTACCGGGGTTACGGTTGCCGTTCCCGGAAGACGCCATTGTGGTGGGCGGTGGTCATCGAATGCCGGTCATCGCCGCTCTTGTTGGGACTGAGGTTTTCAAATGGCTGAACGCGCAAGGAGCTCTGCGCTTGTTGTCATGTCAAATGGTAGGGGAACGATATCTCGATTTTCACTTAGTCAGTGCGCAAAGAAGGAGAGTTGAGAGTGAGGGGTAGTTAACCAGTCGAGAGCAGTCTATGACCAGGTCGCAATAGCACAAAAATTAATAAAACTCAAGGCTCTTGTGGAAACCTCAGAAATGAAATAAAAAGAGAGAGAGAGAGAAGCGTCGAACGAGTGTGCGGGTTTCAAGCTGTCGTGTCTGGTTCTGGCTCAGGTACAACTTCGTACACACAACGCCCGCAGACGTATCCCATGCCAGCGTTCCGGGCATGTTCCAGGCTAACAAAGTCTCAGCAGGTAAAAATTACCATTGCCTTTCTCGTACTGTACATACAAGCGTCGTCATTGTCACCAGCACCCCACCAACTTGGCGCGTTCGCCCGCCCATGATTGGGTCAGCTCCCGTAACACGCTTGTATATGAGATACCTCAGCCCCCAGAGAAACTGCCCAAAGTGGCGCAGTTCTCCGGATCACATGTGGAAATACCACAGTCCCCAGAAGCCTTACGGGAAAGTCAATCTCCCAGAAGCTCGAAGAAACAATCTCTCCTGTCTTGCTTCTACCATTGTCAGATTAGTGAGTAACTTGAACACGTCTTATTTTCCATTTCAGGTTGTCCACTGCGAGTATCTGGTAACTAGTAGCTATGTATTGCGGAGGAACAGCTTCGTGGAAAACCCCCCCCCTGCAGATCCCCCCAGCATAAATGTTAAGCTTTCACTTTACCGGATAAAGACGGCGAATGCCAAGTATTCAAAGACTGGAACCTTCCTGGTGGCCGTTCATTATTCGAGTCAAAAGGATGCCTTGAAATCTGCACAATATACATAAACAAATCTAATCCGTTTCCATCCTATCTCCTGGCTTTGGGCTCTCTTTGACATGACACTTCACGCCTTCCAAAAATGCTCGGATTGCATCTCCGCCCCCTAGAGGCACACCGCCGCGACGCATAAATCCTCCATTCTCTACCTTTATTTTCAGGGCGTCGCTGATGCTGGGTAGCCCACCATCCCGCAATGCGACGGTCAGACTTCCAAGGCTTTGTGCGAACTGCGGCGACCGAAGCACTCGCTGAAGGATGGCCTTCTTCTGCTCCAGACTTAAAGATTGCATGGCTTTCTGTGCCTCTTCAGGGCGAATTTCGGCCGTCGGGATATCAAGGTTCTGCGCAAGAACTAACAGGGAAGGAGGAAGGAAGCTAAGGAGATTCTCAACAGTATTCATATCTGCCGATTCAATCAAAGGAACCGTTGATGACGGTGTGAGGAGTTCGCTAAGCGTGGAGAATGGTGTTTCGGTAGGTTCGGGTTGGGTGCCAGCACCGCCCTGAAGCGAGCGGAGCAAGTCCTGGACGACTGTAGACGGATCTGATCCACTTGCAGCACTATAAAAACTGCCTTTAGCAAAAACACACGCCGAATTCTTGGAAACATATGAAGTAAAAAGCAATGTGCCTCAGTATTCTTTGGTTGCTATCGAGATAACGAAACAACCGTCCGAAGACAATGTGAATTCCAAGAACACAACTTCAGAGAGTAATACCTACGCTCGTCCACCATCCGCACCACCCTCTCTTGCCTCTTCGCCCTCTTCTCGGATATCCCCGCCAGTAGCCCCGGGCCCAGCGCCACCTGCGCCTGACTGGTGACGGTTGGGGCTATGATCTGTCCCTTCAACATCTTCCATAGTCTCATCGTCGTCATGATCATCGTGGCTTGGCAAACCTGCGATGGCGGCCTGTACGTCGACGTCTTCGCCTTGAAGGAGCCCGTTCACAATCTGGCCCAACTTAAGATCTCGGGCACTAAACCAAGCTAAGCTACCCTGCTCGTGCTGACTTTTCGATTGCAGCCAGAAGAGAAATCTCTGGGAGCTCGACGAGAATTTAAGAACATATATCCTGCCATTTGTTGGTCGGTCGCGGTTTAGAGGGTTTGCGGCGCTTGTGGGCTTGTAAGGTATGAAAGTTGCATCCATTGGGACCATAACAAGGTCTAGTTCTGGCTCGCTGAGCGGAGCGGAGCGAGGTCGCCAACAAAAATGAACAAGATCATCCTCGGAATATAGGTAAATATAACCCGGTGTTGGCTTCGGTCTCACTCGAGGCGGAGTAGTAGATGCCTTGAGTACATTTGACGTTAGCTTTATCAGTCTACAACCAAGGTTCCGAATCATACGCCGTGCTCCTCCCCTCCGCAGGGCCTTTTGATGATGCAGTCCTACAAGGACCAACCAAGGATGGTGGCAGAATCTGTCTGACTTACATCAAAGTCGCAGATACCTGCTTTGAATGTGATTATCGGAGCTATCGACATTTTTAGTAGCACCCGGTAAACAAGTGAACGGTTGCAATCGCTCTTCTAATGACTAGAATAAAGTTTGCAAAGATTGTCAAATGGCAGCTCAGCAAGGTTGGCACGCATGGATGCATGTACACAAGCTGAATGACGAGAGATGATGTTGATGAGGCAGGGAGAAGAAGAACGGCGGATGGAGCGCCCGGGTGCTGCGCGCTGATTGGCCGGCGCTGCCACTAGCTCCGGATTCGCACTAGCGCGATTCGGCTAATGGGTAGGGCACTCTAACCCACAAAATCAATCTCGCGCTCAAAGTGTGTATTCTGGGCGACCAAGTCAATTACTGTTCAACTCCCGCAACTCCCACCGTCGACAACCCGGAACAGTCCCATTTCCAATCTCTTTTCCGAAATCTTCGTCACAGAAGCCAAGATGTCGGCGGATTCGAAGTCGGTTGGCCAGACGAAGAAGTTTGGAAGGGGCGAGAGAACGATCCCACAAGCAAGCCAAAAGGCTCAAAAGTGGTATCCTGCAGATGATGAGCCTCAGTTGAAGAAAGTCAGTATACGCCCTTTTTAAAACCGTTCTACAATCTGTTGGTGGTGGCTGCGGCGATTGCGTGCGTGCGACGGGATGCTATATAAATACCTCGAGTTCCGTCAAACCGAATAAACAACGCGCCTTCGATTGATCTCGCACACAAAAAGCTGCACCGTACACAGAGGCGTAGGCTTGCTATTTCTCGAAAGCTCCAGCTAACGGATGTCTTTACTTCACTCAGGTCCGAAAGACTGCTCATCCCACCAAGGTCCGTTCCAGCCTCCAGCCAGGAACTATCCTCATCCTCCTCGCTGGCCGTTTCCGTGGAAAGCGAGTTATCCTCCTCAAGCACCTCGCTCAAGGTGTTCTCCTCGTTACCGGTCCCTTCAAGCTCAACGGCGTTCCTCTCCGACGAGTAAACGCCAGATATGTCATCGCTACCAGCTCGACAGTCGACTTGAAGGGTGTGGATCAGAAGACTTTGGAGAAGGTTTCCCAGACCGATTACTTCACTCGCGAGAAGGCCGAGCAGAAGAAGGGTGAAGAAGCTTTCTTCAAGCAGGGAGAGAAACCAGAGGTACGTCAAACTATGCAATATCTTGATAAGGAGGTTTTGCTGGCCCGTTTGAAAAGGGGTATGTGATGAAATGATAGCTGATATCTCGGGCTTCCAAAAAGAAAAAGAAGGTTGCCAGCGCCCGTGCTGCCGACCAAAAGGCCATTGACCAGACCCTTCTGGCCACCATCAAGAAAGAGGCGTTCCTTGGCAGTTACCTTGCCTCTACCTTCAGCCTGCGAACGGGTGACAAGCCCCACGAAATGAAATGGTAAATGTGGGCTGGGGAGCTATGGTTTAATGTCCTTTTTTTTCAGTTTGCATGCGAGAGAGGAAGACTTGCGGCACGTCATTAAACAAATGTACACTTATGCAATCGACATAGGTGATCTCTATTTCGAAACACCTCTCATTGCAGGGAGCAAATAGTAACCTCGAAACTTGCTATACAAAATTTCGCCTTCAATCTCATATGTCGCGCCGTGAGCCTTCGAAGTAACCACGTGCGGCACTGTCGAAACTCTAACCCGCGAGTATACGCAGGCCGGATTCGGTGAAACAAACAATTGAAAGCTTTCTCTATATTGGGTGTCCACTCCTAAGCCTATAAAAGCGCTCAAATATTGTACAATTCACATATGACAACTGTTCATATCATAAAATATCCACCTGGTGCATGAACGTATTCATGACTCTATCCTCCTTCTCGCCTGCCTCTTTAAACCCCTGCCTTTCTTTTTTGATCGTTCCATTAATCTCTCCGCCAGTTCATCTACATCAAACTCCTCCATATCATCAAGTGCGTCATCAGCAATGCTATCGCCGATAGTACTTCCAAATATCCAATCCATGATGCCCCACGGGGAGTAGTTTCCACTGCCATTACTGGACAAATGATCTTCAACTCGTTTCGCGATGCCTCCGATGAAGAAACTTGTAGGCATGGTTTTGTATCCGGAGTATGCGAACGTCTCCTCTAAAGATACCAAAGAAAGATAAAGGATATACGTGAGTAAGTGGAAGCGGAAAATGGCGGCCGGGATAAAAGTTGGAAGGAACCTCAATAGGAGGTATGCGACGGGGTGGTCGTAATGCGCTGTCAACGGGTAAGGAGCATGTAAAGAATGGTACCAAGCATTATGATATTTGGCGACACGGAGAGCGGGCGAGTGTAAAATATAGCGGTGGATAATATACTGAGAGACCTGCCAAAAAGTAAGCCGATGGTCCAAGCCATCCATACAATCGCCCCTCGTGTTTGGGCACAATCGGGGAGCATTTATGTGCACAACAAGAAAACATACCTCGCGACCAAACAAGCCACGTAGGACATCCGTCAAAATGCCCCAAGGCAACGGCAACCGCGTGGACACTTGCAGCGCACTCTTCATCCCCAATCCTTTCGTTAAGCCGACCTCTAAAAACGCTTGCACCAGAATCCCCAACAGCAAGTTGGATATGGCCCATACCGCTACCGTGGCCTCCTTCATCCCACTCTTCCTTTTCTTTCCTGCCGGCAGTCCATGTTGCCCCTGCGCCTTCAACATCACGGCAGCAGAAGGAACCAATACGTCGAAAAGGAAGCAGACCAGTGAGGGTATCAAGTAAAACAAAAATCGGACTGCAATTGTTCCCACGATCTCAACTTTCAGCGGCGAGTGCGAGAGCACCAAGGTCGTCCAAGTTATGTAGAAAAACAAAAGATTCAGACTCGTTCCATAGGAGGACATAGCCGGTACGAGCATGAAGGAAAGCATTGGGATTGAAAACAGGGCACCCATCGCGATCGTGATTTGGAGGTAGGAGGATATTTGGCATGGCAGATGTAAGAGTCCTAATTGAATTTGCTCTCAGTTGGCATTAACTTAGTCAACTCATTCACCAAACACAGTGGTATGGCAACCAAAGCGCAAAATAAATTTTTGCTGCCGGCGTGTGCTGAAGCCTGGCGTTGTCATAACACCAGCATTGCGTCATTAAGAGTGCACATAAAAGACGGGACCCGTTCATGCCTCTGATTGGATTCTAACAAAAGCCCCTAATTTTCTGTTTGCAATTCTTAAATGCAAACAAACATGCTCTGCAGTTTGAAATCCCCAGATGAATTGCAAACATCTTCAATTCAGGAATAGAGCTTGCTAGATCTCCTAGCAATTCTATGCAGTTCAACTTTTCATTGATCTCTTACATACATTGGCTTTTGAAGATCATCTCCTAGTCTTTAGCTATCGCATGAAACTCACTCCTTGTATTCACGCATGAGTGTACCAGTTGGTATTAACACTCTCACAGTGCAGAAGGTCGCTATTACTTGAAGGCCCTGTTATCACTGCCAGAGACAGGTTTCATTTGGAATGCTTTCCAGAATTCTGCCACCATTTCAAGTATAATTTCCGAGTCTTGAATAGGATCTTGACCGTCCCAAGACAAACCCAATGCGGACAGGCTCCAAGCAATATCTGCCAGAAATCCTGTTGAGCTCCCATCTGTGACATCTGTGAACCAGTCTATGAAAGCTTCTGAGGCCATTGGCAAGCCTGGATTGGTAAAGCTAAAAGCCCTGCCGGTAATCGTTAGATGTATATTTTCTCTTTTCTTTTCACATTCATTTCTAGGTTGATATTTGAAGGAATGGATGCAAAACGCACATTTTAAAAAGCCACAAGAGAGTCCGACGGTATTGCATCACCACTCGATAAACCTTTGTGAACTGTTGCCATCGTTGCTCTCTCGGAGTTGGTGTCTCGAGGTCAGGGTTGGAGTTCGCCAATCGAATGCCATACTCCACTGCAGTTTGTTCCGCGATTGCCCAGGCACCGTCGTGCGTCTAAAACAACTCTCATTAGCAATGAAGGCGTGACTGTTAATAAACAGAGGACAAAAGAGCAGGGATTACATCGCGATCCATAAGCCTTCCTGATTTTCGTTGATCAAAGTAATCTGCCCATTTTATTGTCGCCGGGTTGCCGCCGGTATTTTGCGATTCACCTAATGAGATTGCCGCACCTCGCTGTATTGCTTCGACGACAGCAGCGTTGATATAAGACATCCAAGTTCCCCGACCTGCTATCCCTTTCCTAACAAAGAAATCCATCGTACCCTCCACGGCGTGGAACTGGTTAACAGACGACAACGGGGCAAATTTCCACCTGGCCATGAACTGCACGAATTCTAGACGATCTTTCATTTTCATTGACTCGATTTGTCCGATTGAGCAGTCAAGAGTGTTCCAGCAGGCAATCACTGGCTCGAGTGGTGTTTTCCCGCCATCAAGAACAAACATGATGGGGTCATATTGCTCCTCTGCATACGAATCAAAGCTTGAAGCTAAAACAATGAGAAAACAAACGGTAATGAGTATCTTCATTCTGGTGACAGAAAAGAAAACCAATGGCCAATCTATACTCACACACGGCTTGGTTCACTTTAGAGCTGATGATGGCTTGAACATGTCCACATATGGCGGGTTGTCTGTATTGACCTGCCTGTTTCAGCCCCAGTTTCCTTTTTGAGAAAGGACGCAGCACTCGGTTCTGAATTCCAGGTTTATCCCACATCAGAGTGGCTGCCTGATATCCTTGTACAAGTTTGTATTTTGTTATTTGTTCATGTAGAATGTGGGTTATAGGTATTTGATCCTTTCAATTCTAGGGAAAAGTCTTAGTTGTTTTTGGGTAAGGAATGGGACCTAGGTAACTAGAGTACTGATGTGAACGCCGCCAGTAAAAAGGATGCTATAAAGAAATGTCCAGGGTAATCAAAATCAGCTTCGGCGACGTTCCTCCGCTTCCGGTATGCCATATTTGCGGCCCCATCGCCAGGCTTTAGAAGTCAAATCAGGAATAACATAGAGAAAGGCAACGCTGCTAACCCAGCTAGTAACAGTATCGCGAATGGAGTAGTTGCGTGGGCTGGCTCCCATGGCACTAGCCTTCATCAGAGTTCCAGTAAGCATTGTCGTGATCATATACTCGCCCTTTTCAAGTCCTTTTATAGCTGTTACCGCGACCTCTTCGGGAGTTTGAGGTTTATCAGCTTCTTCCAGCAGTTTTGTCAGTTCAGGCTTCATCTGCTGCTCGTTGGTAAAGCCAGGCGAAAGGATACCCATTGGATAAATGATGTGAATCTTCACATCCGCCGGCGGCGCAACATTCCGAGGATTGGTCCTCGCACCGTTATAAACTTCAATTTCTTGGACTAAAGTGTCGGAAAGGGCTCGCATTGCAGCCTTGGCAGGAGTGTAGGGTGAGTACCCGGTTATGGGAACGAATACGGCTGCAGAAGATGTGAAAATAAGATGACGACGGCGCGAAGCGTCAAATTTTTGACCAGGTGCAGTAGCTATCAGCCATTTTCTCAGCGTCGCATGAGCGGTAAAAGCCGCTGTCCAGTAAACCGTGTCCATTTGGTCCTTTAGGGTTTGGGTTGAAGTATTGATGAAGTAGCCGGGCAAAGATTGACCGGCACAGCACCATACAATGTCAGGAGGCATGCCGCCATTCCACTCAGTGACTTCCGTAAGCACTCGGTCGGCTTCATCTGCATCCCTCAAGTCGGCGCTGATGTAGTGAAATTTCTGGCTTTTCGTGTTGAACGCGCAGAGCTAGAGCGAGGAGTGAGCATTAAACCTTTCTATGTTCGATTGGACACTCTTGTACCTTGATTTGCTTGAGAGCAGCTTCAAGCTTCTCCACGGACCGGGAAACGATGACAATATTTGCACCTTTCCGGGATAGCTCGACGGCAACACTTTTGCCCATCCCTTCCGAGCCACCGGTGATCACAACGGTCTGCAAATACCATCAGCAATGCGAGTAATCCATGTTTATTCAAGTAACATACCCTCTCCCGCACAACGAAGTTGCTGGACGAGCGGAAGCCGAACATAGTTGCTGATAAGTATACAAATACGATGAAAAGAGCGACTGCTATTCCCAGCTCGATATGCGAGTGTGTCGTCTGGAAGGAAAACAGTCGAGAAGGAAAAACGGCCATCAGGTACGTAGATATTCACAACAGCAACACAGCAGCGAGGAGAGCAGGAGAGGTGGAACCGAAAGCACCTTCTTTATGATTTCGGGGGTAACAGGTAGTTATCACTGGTGGAAACTAGGACCTCGCTTGTTCCTAGGTCCTCCTCACAAAAGCAAAGGACTCTGCCCGGACGATAGAAGACTCTATGCAGAAACGACGAGTTTAATGTAAGCCAAAGTTCACCACTTCCCTCGTAGAAGAGTTAAATAAACACCCCGTTTCCAGTTGACCTCTTCTCCGCTGGGCTTCAATTGGTAGTTAGCTACCTAGATTGCAAAGTCTCCTGGAGATATTACAAGCTTCATGAGTAGGTAAGAACTTGAGCTTCAACAGGAGCGGGTACCTCCTATGTAGTTACCTAGGTACCTGCCCAGTGCCCGGTACCCCTGGCCTTAACTGGCAGTTAGTTAACTACCTAAGCCTAAAGTGGTTTAGACTATCCCGTTTCTATCCATACAGGCTCTTAGCTCAAACTCATCCCATGATTGGTTTTTCTCATACCAGGTGGTATTGCCATTACAATTGATTTTTCTGCCGAACTTGAACGGCCAAACTCATCGCAAGGGGTTTGAACTTATAGCATCGCGATTCGTATACTCGCATCATGGGTAAAAAGAGAAAGTCTAGAGCCTCTTCCGGCCAAGCGGCCCCGAAAAAATCAGCCTACACCGAAAACTCGCGGTTCGACCCAGACGAACAATTCACGGATTCGGCGGACGAATTTCAGGCTGGAAGGGATCGCATTTTACTTGACGAAGGCCCGGAGGCGAAACGGCGACGAAAATTAGCAGAAGACGGTATGTTAAGACTCTCTGGATGAACATTGGAAATTAATGCTGACGCATAACATCTCTAGAGGAACTTCTCCAGCCATCTGATGAAGAGATCCATGCCTATCTATCCGCCAGCGACGAAGAATATGATTTCGAAGATGAAGCAATGGCTGAGGATGAATACGAAAGGCCCTCTGCCCAGGACAAAAGGCCGAAGCAACGGGGCCGGGACGCTGTGAGCCCTACGTTATCGGAAGATGCACACGCCGCCCAAGACGATGACGAAAAAGGAGGATGGGGTTCTTCGAAGAAAGATTACTACGATGCAGATGTTATTGAGACCGAAGGTGACGCTCTGGAAGAAGAGGCCGAAGCTAAAAGACTTCAGCAAAAGAAGCTGCAGTCCATGGATGAGGCGGATTTCGGATTTGATGAAGCAGAGTGGGCGGTGCAAGGGCAGGATGAGGAGAATAGACGGCAACAGGTCAATGGAGACATTGTCACAGAGGTTCTGCCCGAACTGCGCATTTCCGATGATATGAGCAGTCAGGATCGTCTGCAAATACTGAAACAAAGGTACCCCGAATTCGAGCCGCTGTCGAAAGATTTCGTTGCCCTACAACAATTGCACCAGAAGCTTTCTGAAGCTCCTAAACCAACAGGGACCGATAATAATATCTCGGCTTCGTTACTTAGGTGGCGTGCGCTCTCAGCATATCTTGGCGCTATTAGCATGTATTTTGTGTTGTTAACTTCGCCTGCCAGAGACGCCGAGGAGCGCTGCCTTGCGATGGCACCAACTCAACTCAGGGATCACCCAGTGATGGAAATGCTACTCAATTGCCGGACCCAGTGGGAAAAGGTACAAGAAGTTCGTGAGCCAGAATCTCCTGACCTTAGTTGCAGTGATATGCCGGAAGATGGTGTTATTGAGCCCGTAGCACCAGCTACTGCCCCGGTTGAGAAACTATCCAAAAAAGAAAGGAAAACCAAAGCGCAAAAGGTTACCGACAATGCTCAGAGAGAGTCGGAACTGCGACGCGAGGAAAGAATACGCGAAACTGAGGCTAGGCTAGAGGAGCTTTCTAGGCAGTTTCAACCCTACGAATTACAAAAATCTGGATCCAAACGAAGCAAAAACAAATCCACTCATGCTGATGGAGATTCGGATTTTGGAGACGAAACTGTACTGGCGGCCCACGAAGCGGCAGAGAAAGCCAAGAAAAAGAAATCGCTGCGTTTCTATACGTCTCAGCTTGCGCAAAAAGCGAATAAACGTGATGCTGCAGGACGTGATGCAGGAGGCGATTTGGATTTACCGTACCGCGAGCGCCTGAAGGAGCGCCAGGCCCGTTTGAATATAGAGGCTGAGAAACGAGGTCGCCGAGTGGCTAACGAGCTGGAAAGACTCGGTGGCGACAGTGATGAAGATGATTACAGAGCTGCGAAAGAGATTAGAGGCGGGAACGGCTCAGATAGCGAAGATTATTACGATCTCATTGCTGCTCGGAATAAGGAGAGAAAAGAGAACAAGAAGAAACTGGCCGAGGCAAATACTGAGGCCGCTAGAGAAGGTGGTCTTGTTGAATTGCAAGAAGAAATTGGAGCTGACGGAAAGCGAGCCATCACATATGCAATTGAAAAGAATAAGGGTTTGGCGCCAAAGAGAAATAAAGATGTCCGCAATCCTCGTGTGAAGAAGAGGAAGAAGTTCGAGAAACAGAAAAAGAAGTTGGGCAGCATACGGCCGGTCTATAAAGCAGGAGAGGGTACTGGTGGCTATGGAGGAGAGTTGACCGGTATTAAGAAGAACCTGGTCAAGAGCGTTAAATTGTAGAAAATTTAAAACGAGATAATGATACACCTGAAAATAGTCGGTTAATTGCTCTATATCAGGTAACTAATCAGATTCTTAGTCTATCTCCAGTGAATGAACTAATCAGAATACCTCGTCCGTGGATGTATCCAGGATACTATCTACCAGGGAGGTGCTCTCGCCACTTTTGCTCGTGTTTATACCACCCGTAACCCCCACGATGTTATCAAGAATAGAAATCATGTTTTCAGATTGACTGCAAGGACCAGTATTCGACGCTGGCCTCAAGAAGCCCGCTTGGAGGAACTTTCTTGAAATGTTTTCCTAGCCGCTGGGTTTAGTCTTCTGCTTATCATACACCTCTTCAACCTCCCAAGATCTCTGAGACTTGTAACCGAGAAATAAAGCCTTTGGATATTTAGAACTCACAGCGTCTTCAAGCTCGTTCATCTCTGCGCTTGTCATTTTCGCGCATGCCACGACAAGATCTTCTCCGCGGCATGCCAGCTGCCCAATCTCGTTTGCCCGTGAAACAATTGCCGGGTCTATGCCATTCATCGCAGCGCAGCTATGTATGTGAGCTTTACGAATACAAATTGCAGGAAGTGCAATCATACATTGTTCCGTAGCTCTCACTGCTGCGGCCGAAGCGGAAGCTATAGTTTTGGTCAGCAAGTTCTCAAACACGGGTTATAATTGTATCATGAAATGACCAACTTATATAAATATGTGATCTGATCTTCCAGCTCCGGAGCTGCTGTGTCCACTTGGACTTCCATATATCCAAGCTGGAGCTCTGGTCTTTCATGCAAGAATCCGTTCTCGAATATCTCATGGAAATGCGTGGTAGCGACAACTTTGGGGCGCTCGTCTCCTAGATTCAGAAAGTACTCGAACAATCCGCAAGCTAGGCCTACACCGTCTTCACGCATGTTAGACGGGCAAAATCTGCAGAAAGAGCGTGAGACTTACCAGTTGATTCCGTCCCCTTCCCAAATTCGTCTATAATTATTAAACTTCGGTTTGTAGCATATGCTATCGCAAACGAAATCTGCTGTAGATCAATTGCGAAAGTACTTTGTGTCTATCTCCTATGTCAAATTCTGAGATAATTATGTACCGGAGGGACAATATCCTACCTTTGAGACAGTTTCTCTGGACGTTATGCGAGTTAGGATCTTATCAGTAAGCCCGATCGTTGCAGACTCAGCGGGAACAAAGCTCATAAACAGTCAGCTTTAATCCCAAATCAGCGTCCATAGACACAATAGCTCACCTCCCAATATGGGCCATGTATACAATGAGGGCAACCTAAGTCCGATCAGCTACTTATCTGGATTGGAAAGTATCCAGTTGATCCTTGCCTGTTTCAAATATACGCTCTTCCCCGAGTAATTAGGACCCGTAAGCAGAAGCATGCTTGGTCCCGGAAAATCCGAAGCTGCATAGTTACCTAGAGACTCGATATCATCGACGGAAGGCTGGCTTTGCCCACGTCCCTTACCGCCCGCGACAAAGGTATCGTTGGGTACATAGGATGACACAGTGGCCTCGTGCAGGAGGTGCCTGTAAAATGTTAACTATATGGTTGCGAGTTTCAACGGAGTCTTCTCACCGTCCGCCTTTAATAATAATAATATTTTCTTCTGTGATTTGTGGTCGCACAAGTTTATATAAATGAGCCCCTTGAGCAAATGCTAAGAGGCTGAATTCAGGTAAGATTTCTGTACAGTCTGTCAATTTGAATCACTCACCTGTCAATCTCTCCACATACGTCTGATGCTTCAATTAGCATCGTTTGATAACTTAAAATGTTTTGGGCAAGATCGTAGACAATTTCAATCTCCTTCTCTATGAATGGTCAGAAAAGGGATAAAATCAAAATTGTTTCAGGACTAAAATTAGGCATACCGCAGATATTCCCGTACATATCGCCCAGCTTTTCGTCCATTTCGTGCATACGAAAATCCTTAAAGTATGCACGGTTTTCTGTAGTAAATACTTGCGCCCACCCTTCGTCCCCTCCGTCATAAACTGGCTTTCCATGCTCATCAAGTGGTATTGCGATATTGAATCCTAGCTGAGGGAAATATATTACGTTCAGTTCGTTACTTAATCCTTCGGGGAGCGTAGCGGCGATCGTGACTGCAACCTGGCTAAGCAATGAATCCATTCCATTATATGTTTCTTTCAATTTATCCAATTCCAGGTCAACACGAGGCCTGACGATAGTTCGATGTTCTTGTACCGAACTCTCCAGATCTACCTGTGCACACTTTAGATAACATTAGCCAATAGGTGGAAATGCACATACAGTCTCATGAATCAGTCTTCCAACTTGGTGAAGTTTAGTCAATTCCAGTTTATGCATCGTCTAAGATGAATAAGTCTGGGGTTGCAATACATTCGGCACTCTGCCGTACCTTCACGCATAAGTCTAGTTTTTCTGATCCGACAACTTCCTTCAAAGTCTCGTGGATATCAATAGCATGAAACGCAAACTGACTATTCATTAGTTGTCATTTCATTCGCGAGATTGTTGCTATTATCATACCTCGAGAAGTGTAGCCCAAACAACGCTTTTGAACCCCTTAAATCTAGCATTCCCGGTGCTTATCCCTTTTTGAAGATGGATCATAACCGGACGAAAATTTTTAATCCCTCTTAAACTCTTAGTCAATTTTTCTACACATTCAGCATTCTCAGGGCGTAGAAACGTGCTAATAAAATCATGCCTTTCGTGTATGATATTCGGTTTGATGGTAGGCCGAAGGAAAAGCTGCTTCAAAGTTGTTTTGCCTTGTGGAGTACGAGCAAATCTATGAAAAAGACCATAAATCGATAAACTCTCCTTAGAGCCGGATGAGGTTTTACCGGGGCCTTGATTGAATGCATTTGGATGAGGTTCCGATTGAATAATTTGAAGCGACGCGAGAGTGTCTCTGTTTATAAACCTAGCCCAAAGACGTAAGGAGCTAATTCCATTCGTGGAAGGGCGGACGACACTCACATACTGCCTTCCAAGCTTAACATGTCAATTTCGTTTATCTTAAATAACCGGTCCCCGGCCAAGTTTCCTTGAAGGTACTTTGTCGACCGCTTTCTCTGAAGGTAGGTTACGAGCGCACCAGCACATCCTACTGAAACCTGGCTATCCATGTTGATGATACCCGCAAGATGTAAAAATTCTCCTTGCTGTTGTGTGAAGCCCACATCCTCTCCATCAACAACATTTTCGTGGGAGATGGCATCTCCTGGAACGAGAAACCTGGGAATGCCGGCACTTCCTTGCCTTACTTTTAAGCCTATAAGCTTCGTTTTGGCGCTCTCGAAGTTAAATTCCTGGGAAGGGCGAACTTCAAGCTCGTAAGGAAGTCGAAATTGAGCATCTAAATAAAGGTTCTCGTAAGACATCGCATTCAAAGAAGTCAGGAAATGTCGATATCATACCGCTGGCATAAGCTGCCTGATCATATCCGCTCTTATCTGGTTCCTGGTTATCACGGTCTGCACGGGTGGAAAGAATAACAACAGTTGGCTCAACATCAAGTTTAACTTTAACTTCTCGTGAGTTTCTTGTTATCAAAACAACCACCGAAATGCTTACGGGTCTCCACGACATCCATTCCTCCAGAGACAATATCTTCGAGGATGTAGAGCTTCTCCCGTTCTGCGATGTAATAAGAGCAGCCAACTGTCCCTCGCTCTCTCACGTCAACAGCCATGACGATTTGGCACAAGTCATCATCAGCGCTCTCCTCTGGGGTACTTTGAGGTTGCCTTGAATCAGCGAGAGACCTGGTTTCGTGGGAAGTTGCTGGGGCGCTCGGAATAGTTGATGAATTTCGAAATTGTGATACGGTAGATGGGGTATAACGGGTTCGAGAACCAGCGGTTGAGGACCGTTCATCCCGCCGAAAGACGGATTGGGTACTCTTTCGACCGGCAACCGACCGTCCTGGTCTCCGTGATCGTGGTGGCATTATCCGAGAATCAAAGAGAAGACCAGTCGGGATCGTGGGGAGACCAAAAAGCCCATTGGGCAAGTGAAGTACATTGTCTGTGAATAATGGAGAAGATGAAGAGGAAAAAGAGGGGAAGCCGTGAGAGATAGTTACCCAATCTGGTAATTCGTAAAATATGCCCAGTATATTTTACAGGGACTGTTTCCAGCGCTATAGTACAGAGAGTTGATTATATACAGGACCATTACCTTGCTTTTTTACCGATCCATATTTCCAAAGAAAACTCCCAAACTCAAATGTTGTACAGGCATAGATCATAAATCATGGACGATATCGAGTCAGTTTCGGTATACGGATTATGCGGGTGGGCTTGTTGAGATGGCCAGCCCAGTTTTGTCTGCATTGAAAGTAACGTAGGCCGTTTGACCCATCGTCACTTCGCCTCGAATGATTTTATCGGCCAAATGATTACCGATTTCTTTCGAAATGAGGCGATTAAGAGGTCTGGCGCCGTATCGTGGATCGTAACCTCTATCACATAGCCAGTCTTTGATTTCATCCATGGCTTTAAGAGTTATCCGTCGATCGTCCAGCCGAGTTTGTAATTCGCGGAGCCTAATATCCACGATATCCCTCAGTGCTTGGCGGGAGAGTCGCTTGAATATGATAAACTCATCTATTCGGTTCAGGAATTCCGGTGCGTATGATGATTGAACGATGGCCATAACGGCTGACCTGATCTCTTGCGGTATCTCGTCGCCCTGGGTCGGCTGTGCTCCAACGAGGATATCGGCACCGAGATTTGAGGTTAAGACAATCAGCGTGTTTCGAAAATCGATCTTATGGCCTTGCGCATCGGTAAGGAATCCTTCATCTAGGACTTGGAGAAGAAGAGATGATATATCGCGGTGAGCCTTCTCAAACTCGTCAAAAAGGAGCACAGCATACGGCTTTCTCCTAACCGCCTCAGTTAGTTGACCAGCATCTTCATAGCCAACATACCCGGCTGGTGACCCGATCAAGCGGCTTATAGTGTGCTTTTCTTGAAATTCACTCATGTCGAATCGTACCACGGCAGTTTCCGTGGAGAAGAGAAATTCCGCCATTTTCTTGCAAAGTTCAGTCTTCCCAACACCTGTTGGCCCAAGGAACATGAACGACGCCAACGGGCGGTTTTCACCGCTGAGGCCAGCTCTTTGCATTCGAACCGCATTGGCAACCGCGGCGAGCGCTTCATCCTGCCCCCGAACGGATTTTCGCAAAGTGTCTTCCATGTTAATCAACTTTTCAACTTCACCAGCCATCAATTTATTGACGGGAATACCCGTCGTGCGGGACACAACACCAGCTATGTCGTCAGCTGTCACAGAATCATGGACAAGGCTCTGGCCATCTGTGGCAGAAACCGTGGCGTCCTCATTAGGCAGCTTTTGCTTAAGGCTTGGAATGATAGAGTATCTTAATTCACCAGCCTTACCAAAGTTGCCTTCTCGTTGTGCTTGTTCAAGATCGAGCCTGGCACGCTCCAAAGTTTCCTTGATTTTCTTAATTTCTTCAATTTGTGCACGCTCTTTTTCCCACACTTCGTTTAACTTGCCAACCTCTTCTTGTTTTCCCTTTAAGAGTTCTTCGAGCTTTTCTCGACGCTCTTTGCTAGCTATATCCGTTTCCTTCCGAAGTGACTCGAGCTCAATCTGGATTGTCATGATCTCCCTGTCCAGCTTCTGAATAGCGTCGGGTTTCGATTCTTGTTGTAATCGCAGTGCAGAAGCAGCTTCGTCGACCAAATCAATGGCTTTGTCCGGAAGGAAGCGATCTGTGATGTATCTGTTGCTGTATGTGGCAGCCGCTACAAGAGCGCCATCAGTAATTCGCACACCATGATGAACCTCGTATCGCTCCTTAATACCCCGCAAGATAGATATGGTATCGGGAACCGTCGGTTCATCGACTAGAATCGGTTGAAACCGCCGGGCTAGCGCCACATCTTTTTCAATCTGTCGATATTCGCCCAAGGTGGTCGCACCGCAACATTGTAGCTCGCCTCTGGACAACGCGGGTTTGAGGAGATTGCTCGCATCAATGCTTCCTTCGGCTTTTCCTAGACCGAGCAAAGTGTGCAGCTCATCCACAAACAAGATCACGCCCCCTCGAGCCTCGCCAACTTCTTTCAGAACCCGCTTTAATCTCTCTTCGAAATCACCCCGGAATTTTGCGCCCGCAATAAGCTGACCGAGATCCAAAGCGATCACTCTTTTGTTTTTGATACTCTCTGGTACGTCTCCTTGAACTATACGCTGCGCCAATCCTTCTAAAATAGCTGTTTTCCCGGTTCCCGCCGCGCCGATCAACACCGGATTGTTTTTTGTTCTTCGAGATAAGATCTGAATCGTTCTGTGGATCTCTGCATCGCGGCCAATGACCGGGTCGAGTTTTCCATCCCTAGCTCTAGCAGTGAGATCAACACCAAATTCTTCAAGGGCGGGCTTCTCAGGTTCCCCCCCTAGGTTCATTCGATGGGTGCCGCCAGGAGGATGGGGTCTGCCATTTGCGTAATGCCGAACAGAGCTCGAGAACGGCGGAAACTGCTTCGGAGATAATGATAGAAAAGACGATGGTCTGTGGGATAAAGCTAGGTAGTGTTCGGACACTCGACGAGGCAGTCCACGTCGTGAAATGCCTACTGACCCTCGCACTGCCAACCGCTCACTGGCTGTTGAGAATCGTATAGCTAATGTTGAAGTCATTTTCGAGTATAGAAATAAAGCACAGCACAATGGCCCCAAAGCACCGAAAAAAAAAGAGAACATATTCAGATCAGGCTTCTGTTCTCCAACGTTATATTTATATGCTTTCCATGTCTCCCGGTTCTCGAAAGCTCCAGCAGCTTCGTGTCTCCCATCACGGGCTAAAGCGGCGTTGGAAAACAACCCAAAATTCGGGGGCTGTCACGTGAAGATGACTCAGCCAAACCCAGGGTAGCCTCTCGGCCAGCTCAAGAGGAAAAATTTGAACCACCACAAATCCAAACAACTTTTCCATCCAACCCCTCTCCCCTCAAAAACACACACACTCATCCCTCACTTCTCAGATTTTTTTTTTCCCACCACACTTCATCACAATGGGCTTCGCTGACTTCTCTGCGGAATCTGGCCTTGCCAGTAAGCTACCTTTGCTATTCAAGCGTACACTCGTTGGCTTTGGCTAATCACTCTGCCCAGTCGCCAACCACTACCTGTCCACACGTAGCTACGTTGAGGGGTAAGTCACTTCAAATACCTCTGGCCTTTCCACATTTTCCTTTCGTTGCTCCTTTTTCCTTATGATGAGAAAAATTGGTCCGTGTTTATGAGGCGGCTTAAGACACCGCTGTATGACTACGCACAATAGTGATTTTCACACCTCTGATCTCTTGTTGTTTATGCCACTTGAACCTAAGAAAAAAAAAACCCTTTTTCGAACAATTTGCCTAACAACCGTATATGCAGATATGCCCCAACCCAGGCTGATGTCGTGACCTTTAAGGCCCTGAAAGGTGCCCCAGATGCTGCCAAATATCCTCATCTCGCTCGCTGGTATAAGCATATTGCTTCTTACGAGTCAGAATTTTCATCATTGCCAGGAGACTCGTCCAAGTCTTACACCGCTTATGGCCCAGATAACGCCGAACTTCCAGTGAATGTTAAGGCTGCCCCTGCCGCGGAAGATGATGATGATATGGATCTTTTTGGCAGCGAGTCAGAGGAAGAGGATCCTGAAGTAGTAGCTGAGAGAGAAAAGAGATTGGCGGATTATAAAGCGAAGAAGGCTGCTAAGCCCAAGCCTGCCGCTAAATCAATTGTTACCTTGGAAGTTAAGCCTTGGGGTAGGTTTTTGCATCATATATGTCGAAGTAAATAATATGCTGACAATCGGGCGTAGATGACGAGACTGATCTAGGACAGATGGAAAAGAATGTGAGATCCATTGAGAAGGATGGCCTCGTTTGGGGTGCCTCCAAGTTAGTGCCTGTTGGTTTTGGTATCAAAAAATTGCAGATCAATCTTGTCGTCGAGGACGAGAAGATCTCTCTCAGCGATCTCCAGGAGGAGATTGAAGCTGACGAGGACTTCGTCCAGTCCACTGACATTGTAAGACCCCTTTTGGCCCACCCGCAAGCTTCTGATCTAATATGTTCCTTATAGGCTGCTATGCAAAAGCTTTAAGCAATCAACTTTGGTTGGTCATGGGAGTTGACGACAATTAATTAAAATTAAGCATGATAATTTTTCTCCACGAGCTTGCGCCGTGTGCTAGACTCAGCGTTTTGAAAAAACAATGAAAACGATTGAATGAATTCGTAATGATAATAGTATCTGGTTTACGAGTTTTTTTAATTTTATTTTGCTTGCTGTATCTTCTCCGTAACTACACTCTAGAACTTCGAGGTGAACTGCTGGAGCAAAACAAGCTTTGGTCTTGGCAACATTTCCACCACCTCAGGTAGTTTTGGTTACGCTCAGCCCCCGAGAACGTGGTGTTTGAAGGGCTGATGCTACTTTTCATCATTGTCAGTTAATTCCCTGGAGCCATGGCCCTTTTCCCACGTCTATTGACCACACTTGGTCTCATCTTTCTCTCCCATGCGTAAGTACTTCCTTGGCTTGTCTGCTTTACAAAGAAGAAGAGCACCTCCATGTACAGAACCGACTCGCTGACTAGGCCCTTCCCGGCTCCCCTTACAGTGGCTACTCCGCACATGAACACTCCATCCTGTACGGCAGCACGCACCCTATTCCACTCGACATCAGCCTCGAAACCCTTTCTGCGGTTGTTCTGGTCATATTCGGGCTAGTGCTTGGAGCGGAGAAGCCACAGCCCATCAGCTGGAGTGCGTGGGCCGGCGAGATCGAAAAGAAAGGCGGCTTGGATAACCCGTTTCGCGGATTGGAGGATCGTACGGCCTTTTTAGACATTAGGGTACGTTTTGTTTTTTTCTTTCTTTCTCTGGGAACCTGAGCTTGCACTTGAACTGCTTGAGAAGGATTGAAACGGGGCAGTGTGTGTGAGAGAGAGCTTTGGTGAGAACGGATTACTGATGAAACTCGGTAGGCAAAACGGAAGGAATATGCAAGTTGGATGAAGGATCAAAATGGATCATCGGTGAAGCAGTGATGATTTCATAGTATGATCTTTGCTAGTTTGCCTATACATTGTATGATTATGCCTGGCGGCTGATAGCTACATTATTATGATGCATTTGATGCATTTTGATGCCCTTAACTGGGAATTTAAAAAAGTTGATAACACGGAATATCCCAATAAGCAGTCATTTATTGGCATCTTCTGCACAACCTTGTGTGTTTGTCACTCTCAGCAATCAAATGGCCAATATTTCAAGAATATCTCCCTATCTTGCTCGGTTTTCACAAGCACATCCATGAGTTCAGATTTGATCTTCTGCAATTCAATCATCACAGCTTTATAATTCTGGTGCTCGATGAGGCCCTTTTCAGGCCACAAACCCCCCAACTGCTCCTTGATTGTACCCATAACTTTAATGCCAAAATCAGCAGCCTGCACATCGTTTTCAATTTCGGTGACCTCATCTTCTGAAAATTCAATGGGGAATTTTGGACCCGAAGACATTTGTGACCATTCATCCCTCAGGTCAAGCAATAATGCTCGGGTATGTGCTTCACCAAGCACAGCCATATTTTGGACGAGATGTCCAAGATGGCCCGCTTTAGATCTCCGGAATTGAATGGCGCTATATTGGGCAGGGTTTTTGGCTTTTACCACCGTCCGCCATGCCACCATGAGGCACTTGATATAGAATTGTTTTATAGCAATGGCGCGATCTGGCGGATCAAGGTTGTCGACCTCTTTAGGTATTATAGGAGGTTCAAGATCCTCTCCTACATCTGGACCCTCAAAGCCTATAAAGTCTGGGTCCAGGCAATGGTCAAAAAGAGGCATTATTTGCACGGATTGCCAATCAATGATACCGAGGATTTCTCCGGGATTGGCAGGATTGACGAATATATTTTCCAAATGAAGATCGTTATGCCAGAGGTGGCCTGTTGTAAGAGCCGGTTCCTTGGGTAGCAGAACGCTCATAATCTGAGAGTATGACTCAAGCGCTGCAAGTTTCTTCGCGGCAGTGGGCTGATAAACTCCAGGTCCATAGAACATCACAAGTTGTTTAGGCGTCTGCTGGAATGTTCTAACAGCAGTAGCTTCTCGAAACCCGACTGCTGAGCGAAGGTCAAGAATAGAGCTCCCTTATAAGATGGTGAATAGACGCTAAAAAAAAGTAGATAGGAAGATGTGACTTACATGGGCCACGATCACACTGCAGATCCCGTCTGCCATCATCAACCCATTCTCGGCCAACGGCAGGGCCAACGGTGAATCGGGAACTGTCAACAGTGTGCCCTGCTTCATCAACGTAGAGCTGAGTCCCTGGCGTTGCTGACTCAATGCTCTTGCAATAGTAGAGGCTTCCGAACTGAGAAAATTTGGCTGCGGTCCACTTTTTTTGGTATTTGAATATTTGCAAGCATATTTTGATCCAATCTTGCAGCTGAAGCGAGTCCCAGACTTGGGCGAGAGGAATACCCTGCATTCTTTCCATCACAATATACTCCGCGCCAACCGGATTGTTTCTATCAACTTGGGAATTCCAGGCATACACCCGCGGTGCTGGAGTCTGTAGAACATTTCGCATCTAAAAATATCACATTAGAACACCGACTGATAATGCTGGAATTCTTTGACGGTCCGACTTACAAAATCCATGGTGGCAACCTCACTGGCTGTTGTGTAGTGCTTGATGCCAGCGTTCGGGTTCGGGACCTTTCCAACGACTTCTTTACCTGTATCCATGGTTAGGATGTAAGCCTTGTTGTATAGGCCATCGGGGCATTTCTTGATTTTGATGCATCGTGCAGCACCGACGGCCTTTGCAGCAATCTCGCCAAGCTGGTTGAGATCGAACTGAATATACCGCCGTCTTAATTGATCGTTTTCATCGTATACAAAACGGCCTCGGGTGAACTGAAATAAGTCCTTTTCTGCATTCCAATCTGTTAAAACTTGAACTTAGCGAGGTCCTGCTGTAAAATATCTCCCCGTGTAGTTAACTGGGTAACTGCCTAGGTAGCTATCTATGCGCCAGAAGAGGACTTGTTAAACTACCTTTCACCTCAACACTCTTCTGGTCTGAGAAAAACCTGGCGAACGTCGGAGAGGATATTCGAATTTTGTTCGTCCCTAGTGTAAAATTTTTCACTGAGTGAAGATATCTCATAGCGAACAAGGGTGTTCTACAACCCGATCCCCTGACATTTGCTGGCGGTTCCATGGAAGGTCTAACTAACTATAGTAGTTAAATAACTAGTTAATGCTGGACAGGGCGCATTAAATATCCGGAACTTCTGTTCGAGGCACCCCACCTTCTCAATTCACCATCCCAATGCTTCGGCAGCAGTATCCTAGGCTTCTGGGCTGGCAGGTTGGCGTGTGCTTCACACTTTGCGCAAGCATCTCGCTAGCTTTCTCTTTCCTTTGGTTTAAAAGACGTGAAGTCGGAGCGTCAGCGACTCCACGCCAATCCAAATCCAAGTCAGAAGAGACCACCCTCCACAATGACGAAACATTTCAGATTGATATCACACGCGGTACTTACAGTGAAATGAAATGGAAGCGTGGTCATGAGCCTCGAAATCGTTCGCTACGTGCCGTTGCACGCAAGGCTCGCTCACGGTGGCATATATCAATTTCCTTTGAAGGCTCGCTACACTTGGACGGAGTGGCCTGTGCTAGGGTGGAAAAACGCCGACAGGACCTCGAAGATCTTTGTCTATGTCTTGATTTTGACCGTTTGTGGCTTTTGAACGACACAGTGACACAGGTGTTTATACGGCGCGAGCATGATGCTACTCCCCCTTCTCACCAGTATAATATCGCCCTCGCTGACCGCCACCCTCT
Source organism: Amauroascus niger (assembly GCA_001430945.1). NCBI lineage: Eukaryota > Fungi > Ascomycota > Eurotiomycetes > Onygenales > Onygenaceae > Amauroascus > Amauroascus niger. The sequence goes on along the minus strand of LJPK01000960.1, from coordinate 175,064 downwards.
CCCACTGCGAAGACCACTACGTTCTGATAGCGAATATACTCCTGTTGTCGCTCATTTACGGTTCTGTGTCCGAGAAGACCCGTTTCACGTGCGATTCCCGTTGTACAGTAGCGTTGACGGTATACCTACCAAAGATTTGCTGGAGATCCGTATGATCTGCGAGCTGAGTGCCGGGGTGCACAAGGTACACGTCAAGGGCGACAACACGGAGTCATTGTACGTGTATAAGGGGATGGAGAACCCACTTTACATGCCGAGAGACAGTCAGGTTTTGGATCAGGAATTGCGGAATTTGCAACTATTTCGTGGCAAAGAAGCAATTGTGCGGATAGTTGCTGCTGTCACCTCAAAAAATCCATATCAAACCACCCTTAACGAGGCAAATACTATCGCGGAAGCCGCTGAAGCCGCTGGAACAGCAAATCGCAACAATCAAACTGTTTTGCGGGGTATCCTTCTCGAGTATCACTCCAAAGGAACATTGTCCGATGCACTGCAAGACACATCGCTCAAAATAGCTAAGCCGTGGGTAAAATGGGCACTACAAATCGCCCATGGGCTTGCTTGCCTTCATCAGGGTGCGGTGACACACATGGATCTAAAGCCGTCAAATGTTGTTATCAGCGCAGACGACAATGCTGTGTTGATTGATATCAGTGGAATTGGAGGCACAACTCGAGAATGGCTGGCGCCTGAGATGCGTGATGTAACTGACCCACTATCTGAGAGTCTGGGAGCACGAATACATAATGATGTTTGGGCATTCGGGCAAATATTATTGGCAATGGCCAAAAGTTCTTGCAACAGCCAGGAAGAGAAGCTACTTCAATGTGTTGCAGTAGGTGCCACCATGGCGGATCCTTCCTCGCGCAGTTCTCTTCACTATATAAGTTCCCAACTCAGCTCTAAATAGCCTTATTGGTTAGAACTCACTCCAATTAACCTCGTCGGGATCAAATCCGCCATCGGTACGATCATCTGTTGAGAAATTAGCACATCATTCGAGTCATGTGAAGGGCGTGACTCACTCGGGCCCTCGCGCCTGATCCCCGGTCTCCTATCACACCCGGGAAAATAACAGAGGCCTCCTGTAGTTTTCGAATCTTCTGAGCCGCTCTCGCATACCACTTTTGATATCTTGGCATCTTTGCAGGGCGTCAAAAGGGTCTTCGTATAGTGCCCGCAAGAGTGGACTCGAGTTAGAAATGTGCACATCTTGTGTATTGGAAGGGATTGATCTGCATTACAACGGTACCCGTTAGCACTCACTGTCACTTCTATATATGGCAAGAATGCTGCTGTTCTGAGAGGCACTTACTATCAATTGCAGCGGTTTTTGAACGCAGCCTTTTCTCTGCAGATACAATTAAGCACAGTAGACAAACCCCGCCATTATCAGCAACCTTGGGGAATCTGAAATGCGGGGGTGATAAGAGCCGCAAGAGGGTAACTTTGATCCCGCATCAGCCTAGGCCGTCCCCAACAAGGCAGACAGGGATCGTTCGTTCAAAGTGCATGCATGTAAATCGGCGTAAGTGAGTTGTATCAGAGGGAATGGAACAAGGCAGTACAACATGCTTCAAGGACTTTCTAGCACTGGCTAGAGAGTGGGAAAGTCTGACAAGTTGCAATAGGTAGCCAGCGGGCCAGTTTGCCCGACATCTACAAACGAACTAGTTAACGGCCTAGAAACTTCCGTAGGTAGGTAGACTAGAAAAGTCGAAGCGAGGAATGGAGTAGCGCGACTTTCCTGCCCAAAGCCAGCGGCGCAGATACTTGCCTTTGGGGAGGCCTTCGCCAGCGAATCCGGGCGCGTATTGTCAATTAGTGTTGTTATCGGGGAGGGGGCGGATCGGAGAGGATGTGGAGTTCAGGAGGCAGAAACAGCTCTACAAACCTGAAATCGGGCGAAAGCGCGTACTCTGCGACGCTGGAGCTAGACCCTGAAAATAATCAACACCGTCAGTGATGATAAGAGATGACGAAGACAAGCGACGACAGTATAGATTTGCAAAAGCCTGCAAGTATTTTAGCTCAATCTAGAGCTCGATATGCCTCTCTGCAAACAGATTTCATTGATCCTAACGGCCTTGAATGGCCTATTAAATCAAGGTCTTTTGTTTTCTATGTATCTCGCGCATCTGCCACTGGTGAATATTCCAAACTCCCAAGATCCCCGACACCACACCACTTCCACAAGCGCTCAATGGTACGTTTAGAGTCCCGAATTCTGGCGAGAAGCTCTTGGTTGAGTCGTCTTAAACTCTCATTTTCTTTTTTGTGTCGACTGCTCTGCTCTTCGCATGTAGCCAACAACGCACGATTCTGAGATTCAAGCATGGATAACCTTATCTCAGGCGTTATTTCCCTCTTTCCCCGACTGATTATTGTTTGTGCCTGCCTGGCCCCCCTGCGCATTTGATGTGCTGCGTCACGGCCCGCGCCCGCATCATCCATCTTTGATGTAGACGGCCTCTTCATTTCTAGAGCACGCATGATATTGTCGTCTTGGACAGTGGTCGACGTGCCGAGGGGAATGAGGCCAGTTTCATACTGCCGACGCCGAGCGCGCTCCAAGTCACGCTGGATAAGTGCCAAACCTGCTTTCTCTCTTGCTCGAACGGTAGCGTCCATCGCGTCCCTGTTTGCCGCATTCAATGCGTGCACATTGTCACCCATATCTTTCATGGCTGCGACATGTCTCTTGACTAACTCCCCGTTGGCCCGACCGAGGCGATGGACACGGCCTGCCAGCTGTTCCTTTTGGTGACGTATGTTGTCTAGCTGGAACATCAAACGTTGAAAATCCTCTTGCATGTCTTTTAGAGACTTTGCTGTTGCTGTAGAAAATTCTTCAAGTTTCCTATTGCGCTGCCTCTCGTATTCAAGGTCTCCTTCTATGGAGGCAATCTTCGCCTCACGTTCTTGAGCTCTTTCTTTTGCATGCTTTTTCCTTGACTCTTCCTTCTTCTCTGCCTGCTGCAATGTGGCTTGCCGTGCAGCCCGCTCTTCCTCAAGTCTTGAGCGATTAAGCCCAAGCTCCTCACCACTGCTAGCCAGTCTAGCGTGCAATTCATTCACTTCACGATAATGTAATTCTTCCAGGTGTTCGATAGCTTCCAGTTGTCTCTCATAATTTTCAGCGGCTAAATAATCGGCGTCATGGTCATGGTCAGGGTGATTAGTGTGGAGTGACGGTACCGAAGCTGAACGTCGCAATTTTGACCCTCCGTTGGAATCGTGCTGCGATGTTTGGCTCATCTTGGGAGTTGAGATGAACAGGAGCGGCAGTTGGAATTGAAAATCGTATCAATTAGACAGAGCAGAGCACTACGCAATGTTCATTACGGAGGAAGAGAACCTGTCCCAGTTCCTTGAGCAGGCTGGCGAGCAGTCTTTAGTGATCGAGGCTGGTGCAATCATATCCAGCTATCTCTGATCCATTCTCATCCCAGAAACTGAAAACAAAACCAACAAGGAAGTCGCTGATGAGATTCTCAACGGTTTTGGCATCCGCAGCGTAGTGATTTTGCCCAAAATGAAAGAACTTTCGTTCCCGTTCCTCAGTGATAGAGCCTTCTCGACCACCAAGGTTTTGTGCCCAGGTAGATCATCTTACCTGGGTCCAGTCTTTCCGCCCATCTTCTTGCTTCCTTCATCCATTTCTTCCATACTTGGGCAAAGCCTGGCTCCATTGCACCACAAGCTTGACAACAGATATTATAATTGCCTCATAGTCAAGAAGTGTTGATTGATTTTCATCGCATCGATCATCTGCAGCATCACACCTGAACGGCTCCCGGTGATGGCCAGGTTAAGGATAGGTGCCCAGTGGTGTTTCAGAGTGGCAGCAAAAGACTGCAGCAACCAGGGTGTGTGCCTTGATTCCTGGCAGCCTTGCTTACTTGACATTTTTTTTCTTTTTGTATCGCCTTCAGTGGTGAATTTTTGTCTTCCAGAAATTGTCGTTCAAGTATGATGATTCAGCTGGAGCAGTGAAGTGCAATGTAGTTAGTTACCCTTTTCACCTGCTCACAACTCATCACCTGGAAAGAAAATAGTTCAAAAAGTATTGACCAAAATGTCTCCAGTACTATATAATTCATATGTTTGAAACTGTTTCTCCTGGAGTTCCCCTTTCATGGGATTTAAAGAAAGCCATAAAGGTCGCTGCTTTCTAAAGCTCTGCTCAAATATCTGTGTGGCTGTAGGTTAATAGTTTACCATCGTAGGGGCAAATCATGGCTTGGGATTGACCATGCTCATACATGTGGGAAACGCCACAAAATGGACCTTATAAGACCATAGAATCCAAAAAGCCATTTCTTATGTTGTTAGTTGATTGCGCCCCGCGCCCATTGATATATCATATGGGGTGCGTGGCGCGGGTACCTTCTCTGAGTGATACATACATCAGGATTGTCGACAGTCAACCTGGGAGAAACACACTTGTTGGGGGAAGAAAACGTTTTAAAGGGTGCTCAAGCTCTAATGATTTCCATCAACTAGTTAACTAACCCCGTTTAAACCCAGCAAGTTACCTAGTTATAGGACCACTCAGAATTCACAATTGTGATGCGGCTGAGCGCAGGGTGTTTGTTCAGTTCTAATGGGTTCCTGTGCAATGTATATCTGCAGTCAAGTAGCATCCGCAGCGAATGAAGTCTTGTGCTAAGTTACATACTTCTTGCGACATGTTCTGATTTTGAGGGAATAGAAAGAGCTCTGGTTGTCGATGCCCGGGTGCTGGGTTTTGGCACATTCATTGAAACCAATACAAGCTCTGCAAAGCACCCTTTTGATGACTTGTGTTAAGCACCAAAACACTAGAACGACCTGACTACGGAGTACTCCGTACATGATTAGTTAACTAGTTATATGGCATACCTATGATTGCTGTTGTTCTAATTATGCCCCCAAAGGTAACCACCAAAGACATGCGCCTTGTACTGTTGTTGGTTAGTTCACTAACCCTCATTATCGCTGTTTGTTGTAGTTTTTGTCGTCAGGTGGGCGTGGATGTTGCGATGTTGGGCTAGACCAGTCGAACTTTTTATGGAGCTTTCCATCGGAGTAACTAGTTAGTCAACTCGTCAATTTTAAAAGTTCCCGCCAGATCGAGGCAATGCACCGCGTACACTGCTGCTAGCTAGTTATTGACTGCATAACTGTTCGAAGCTGGTTCTTCATCAAGTTTGAATCAGGATGCTAATACTCCGTAGTTTGACTAATTAACTACCGTTGGTCTGCAGTAACATACAGAACAGTAACTACTCCATCGACGGGATCAATGTGTTGTGGGCCATCATTGTTCTACAAGGCGGGTGGGCACCCGTCATTCAAGTAACTAACGAGACCCAGCACTTTCTTTCCTTGGACCCTCAATTCTATTTTTATCGCTTTTTTTTTTGGCAGTGCTCGAGATGGGCCCTGACCTGAGGAGTGACGCACCGCAGGGCGAGAGTCTTACGAATGCACCGGGTTCTTTTTTTCGCCTTCAGAAGATCAGCAAGCATTTGCCAACTATTTTTTTTTGTTGCTCCCTCGTGGGCTCATGCCAGTAGTAGGAGGAGTGTCTTGGTGGTATTAACTCTGTATCACTCCTGGAGAGTTGCAGAGAGAGTCACGGAATGTGAAGGGTGGAGCTTCTTTTTTCTTCACTCCACGACTTCCGACAGACTTTCTGCAGGGTAACCCTCTGTAATTTCGAAACTGCTGGAAAACTTCCACAATATTGACTGACTACTCCGTACACCCACGGCCATTCTGGGCTGTCGGACTCTCAATCGCGGTGCCAATACAACTTTAGCCCATCAGTTCTCGCTTGTCATGGTCTTATCGGCTATTCCCAACTTAATAAGGGGTGGGTTGGCGCGGTTGCTTTTTTGCTTTTTTTGCTTTTTTATGCAATTTTTTTTGCAAAGCATTTTTGTCTAGGGCGAGTTAAAAGAAGAATGTGGCGACGAGCCAATTTCCTTGGGGGCAAAATGCCGCAGGAAACAAACAAACAAGCAGCAGAAAGTGTGCCCCTTAGCTTAGTCAAGAAAGAACCCTGTGTCAAGCTGCACAGCGGATGCACCCAGTTCTTCCTTTTTGTTTTTCTTTTTTTTGGGGCCAAAGAAAAACCGTTGTTCATTCAGTTGGCAGGGGCTTGACTGTGCTGACAACTGTTGTACTGGTATGTAGAATGCCCGATCATTAGTTACAGAGTATACTCCCGAGTTACCTAACTATCTGTAAAAAGTCGGGGCTGTAACTGATGTAAACCAAACCAAAAAAAAAACACCGAGAGCAGAAAGCACGTTGGGCGAGATTTGCCCCTGGAGACTCCGAGGGAAGGCAGTCGTGTTAGTTAATTTGGGGAGGTGGGCCAATAGTGGGCAGGGATGCGCCTGCCTCCGCTGGAGCTGATGTGTAATTGCCAAGCGGGCGGTGATCCCCCCTGGTCATCCGAAACAGCGCTGAAAGGATTACGAATCCCTTCCGCCCCCCCTGCTGCTGCTGAGGGCTTTTTTTCTTCTCTCCCTTTCATTCTTCTCTTCGCTTCTTCGAATATACAAGTCTTCTTTGTCCTCTCCCTCTCAGTGTATAATACCTGTCCTCTTCTTTTTTTTTGCTCCTCTCTTCTGTTCCTTTTACACCCTCATTCCTCGCAACTGTACACCAAAGCTATCCTCCCACTCGTTTCCAAAGAAACCTCTTCACATCAACTCAACATGCGTTTCTCTGTCGTCTCTGTCCTCGCCTTGTCGGCCGTTGCTTTCGCGCAGGAGAGCTCCGTTAGCAATGGAGGAGATGTAAGTTAGGGGAGAATTCTTTTTTTTTTTTCGCTGGCAGCTCTAGCTTTCCGGCTGCTTCTTGAGGACAAGGTCTTGCTAACGCTTTCCACGCCAGCTCACCGTTACCAATGAAGATCCCCTCCCAACCGATCTCCCAACCGCAGTCCCAACCGCTTCTCCATCTGAGACTCCTGCCGACCCAGCCACGGACACCGGCAGCATGACCATCCTCCCAATCCCAACCATCACTACTTCGTCATCTGGCCCCATCGGCACTGCTCCAGGAGGCACCGGCACCCAGGCCCCCGGAAACAGCACCATGACCTCTCGCCGCACTGGATCCGAGAGCCGCACCGTCAGCGGACCAACGGGTACCGGTGGCCAGGGCACCTCCACCTCCGCCGGTCTTGCCCCAACCAACGGACCACAGGTCGTTGGTTTCGGCCTTGGCCTGGGCGCTCTTATCGCTGCTTTCCTTTAAACGAAGCCCCGATATCACAAGCGCTTGATAATGTTTTAAAATCCAACTCGCCTTGGTCCTTCGCCAATGGGAAAGTCGGGCTTTGTGCCCATCGTCTCAATTTCAACTGCAGCGGGCTCAGGGTATGGTGGAAAGAAAAAAGAGAAAAAAGCTGGTTAGAAAGCTTGGAGGGCTTTTTGGCAGAGAATTTGTGACACTTGTTTCGAATACCCTTAATATTGTTTAATTTGTGTACGGATTCAAGAACCCGGCGTTTAGATTGCCGTCCTCTTCATATTTTGTACGGTTTGACGGATCTGTTCTCCCTTTTGACGGATAAATGTCTTGAATTTTAATATAAATAAAATTGCATCAGATCAACACAGATACCCTTACCTGACGAACTCGCTGGGTTATTGTAAACAAATAGGGGCAGTGTCGACGGCGGCAAAGAACATATTGAGGAAACACCTGGTCCGCTTTGAGATTCTCGTGCTTCCTTTTTCATCAAGCCACAGATCAATAGTGTCTCCTCGCAGCCAATCACAAAGCTTGGGTGGGCTGCTGTTTTCTTTTCTTTTTTTCTATGCGAAAATGCTTCTTCGATGTTAGCTTGACAGTTACAAACGCCGCTTGCAGTCGAAGTCGGAAGTCTGGCCCAACCGTTTTGCCATTCCTCTTTCGTGCTCACCGCCCACGCGGCTCATCACGTGACTAGGGCATTGACGCGTTCACAACGCGAATCGTCACCGCGTGTTTGTTTTTGCCAATATTGCCTCTTTGGGTTAGGTGAGGGAGAAGCGGCCTTATCGGATGCGCAGGTAGTTAGGTGGTAGCTGGATCAACGGACGATGGTCAACAATCAACCAAAACAATCAAGAAGCTCAATTGACCAAACATCTACCCTTCTCTCGCTTCAAGACCCTTTCTTTTCAAACTCACTCTAGGTGTCTTTTTCTTCTCTTCAAATTGAAGTACTTCAGGGATAGAAAAAATTATAGTATTTTTGCAAATTTATTGCTTGCGCGAAGCAAACCCTCAACTACTTTCACGACTTAGGGGGGGGACTAACAAGAGACGGGGAGGATAATGGTGAGAAAAAAATAGATATCAATTTTTGTGCAGCTTTTCTTTCACAACATCTGAAGCTAACTGCTTTGTTTAATGTAGGCTTCTGGCTTTCGAAGGCTCGTTGCCGACCACGCAGCGCTGCATAACTCTGGCCTTCCGCCAAATTACCTCTTTCCTCCAAACGCCCATTCCTCCATCCCCGACGATCTTAGACAGCTCACTGTTCTTCTCGCTGGACCCCAAGTGACTCCGTATTCTTACGGTTTGTGGCGACTACATCTCCGGATTCCTGAAGATTATCCAAAAAGCCCGCCCAAAGCTACATTCAAAACACGGATATGGCATCCAAACGTGGAAGAATCAACTGGCGCAGTCTGCGTAGATACCCTGAAGAGGGACTGGGAACCGAGATTAACGTTGAGAGATGTGCTCATTGTAAGAACACCCTTTCTTTTTCACTGGTCGTTGATAATGGGTGGAACTACTTTTGTTGTTGTTGTTGCATTCTAACTCTGCGATAAAGACGATATCTTGCCTTCTCATACAACCCAATCCGGATTCGGCGTTGAATTCTGCAGCCGGAGCTCTCTTGCAAGATGATTATGAAGCGTTTGCGCGCCAGGCGAAACTGATGACCTCGATCCATGCCCTCGTTCCACCAGAGTTAAAGAACGACGTATTAGAGGCGAAGAGAAGAGGCGAGGACCCCGGAACGCATCTCGACGAAAACACAGCCGTGCCGGTGTCTTCACGCCTGAAGAAGCTGCCAAAGACGGCTTCCGTTGCAATGAAGAAAAAAGCACCACGTAATGCGCATGCGCCAATGCCGAGTTCGAACCTAGACATCAGGCTCAAAAGCGGTAGTCTACAGCACACGAGTCTGCGTGACCGAGACGAAGACGACGAGTCGGATGATGGCGAGGACACGGACAGTGCCTTCAAAGAAAATGACCCCTCCCTCTCTCTTTCTCCCGTTATTATCCCACCGCCGAGCCCGCGGAAGACCGTCCTTGGCAAAAGACCTCTTGCAGCCCTCACACCTCCCGAACCGACTGAGGTAGTCGTCATCAATGACGACGACTACGACGACGATGCCGACGATGATTTCAGCGCCTTGAGCAATTCTGAGAGAAACATCGCTGCAAACAAAAACAACATCGATCACAGTCACATACACACGCAACAGCAGCAGCAGCAACAGCAACAGCACCGCCGGAAATCTCCCAAACTTTCTACAGACCTAGGTAAAGGCCCAGTCAACTCGACTTCTCGGTTCCAGCCAGCAGCTGTCCGACTGGCATCTTCGCTTGGAACGTCATATGCAAAGACACGAACCGAACATGCACAAATCCCTGGCGTTGCTCAATCAACATACGCCAAGGCGCCCACGCCGATAGTTGGCAGTGCACTCAAACACAATTTCACAGCTGGATCGTCTCCCAGCGTTCCACAATCATTCGCCACAAACCCTCTTTTCGAGTCGGAGGATGCGAAACGGCCTCCTCCTCCCAATGCTCCGGGCCCCATTATGTCCAAACCTCCGCGCATCGAGCTAATAGCTACACAAGCCAAATCCATACCCTCAGCCACACGTAAGGTTTCAAGTGGTATTGTCAGAGCGAAACCGCGAACGGGGCTTAGACGGTTATAAATGTAACTCTTTGTATCATGTTTTACTCTATTAGCTAGAATTATTATTTGATTATCAAACAAGCGCTCATATCCTTCTGTGGTGCTTTCTGCAATATCACTGGTTTCCTTATGTAAACTGCAACTTCCGTGAAAGCCAAGCAAGATCGTCTCGCAAGAAGAAACCTGAAGAATGAAATCAGAGTTTATGGAGTAGATATATACGGGTCGAATTACCGATAACAGTCAAGGTACTTTAAAGGTGCCACGAAGGCAATCTTGACTACTTGTATTATTGATCATGAGCCAGCAGGTGAATAAAAAATCCTTTTGTGTGCTATGCAAAGAAAACATTAACAACAATAATAAATGCATGCGACGGGCGATAGAAAAGATATTGCAGCAATTTGAAATATCACCCCTGGCATCAATCTTCGGAAACATAGAATAGGCGTATAGACAAGCTACATGACAAACGTCAAGGTAGCATTCCATAGAGAACAATGATATTTTTGGTCGATAATAATCTCGTATCATTTAATCGATATTCGCTGCAGGCTACCAGAAATTCGAGTTTGCAGGAGTTCTACCTCTTGATCTCAAGTCAATGGAGCAACCGATGAGATGGTGTTGGGATATGCGCAGCAAGTAACAGACCCTAAACGCCGGCAGTTGCTGAGAGACCTTGTATGAAATGCAGTATCAACATGAAGTTCAAAAGATTAGTTGTGGGCAGCAAAAGCGTTACTGATTGAGGAAGTCTGCAGATATGATATTGGCGATTCGTAACTGGCTAAATAGGCAGAATAAGGAATTATCGTTTCATATTACGTTCGAGACGACCGTGCGCCTAGTTGTGGTAGCTGGTTTCAAAGAGCATATGGATTCACCGACCGAATAGTCAGGCACCTATTTTCCGCATGTTAGCTATTATCCAGCGGCTTTTCTGGTACGAAAAGAATCTTACGGTGGACTCTTGCTCAGGTCAGTCTTGAGAATGATTGGCACCCTGGTCATTTCTGTAACATCCTGGATATACTCGCCATCCTCCTCGCGAAGCTTGAAGAGTTTGAGATATTTCTCTTTGTTGGTAAGTTTAACCTCGGGCGCGTCGGCAGCGCTGATGGCTATTTTGGGGTCAGATTGGGTTCGATGGGGTATCTGAGCATGGCCATTTCTCGTTGGGGATGGTGGCATACTTTGAGTAGAGCGATCAGCCGGCGAATTCAGCGATACGCCGGCTGCCATTTCCGTAAGTTCAGACATGTCATCGTCGTCATCGTCGTCAAAGAGAGCATCGACATCATCCGTTGACATGGTTCTAGTTTCAGTTTGTTTCCTTTGAGCTTCCTCTCTTTCTCTAGCTCGCCGTTTCACCTCCTCTGCTTGACGAGCTGCTGCAGCCACATTAGCGGCTCGTGCACTTAAAGTAGGCTTTGGGCGTTCGTCTTCGGGAATGTATGCAGAAGATGGCACGCCTTTCTCCCAATAAAGCTCGAGTACGCGGTCATCTTTGCGGAATTCAGCCTTCTTCAACGGCAGTTGGTCACAATGAACACGTTTCTCGAAGCCATATTCTGGAATGAGTACATCGAAAGCAGACTCATAAACGCAAAGAACGATGCCTTCCGTTATAAGGTCGCCTCCAATCTCCTGCCTTTTCTTGTCGATAATACGACAGGATTCGATATGCACACTCTGCTCCTGCGCGTTTTGAGCAGAATCCTTTTTATTGTTGCAATGTTCAGCCGTTTTGGATAGATTTTCAATATCCTCGGAGAAATCAACGTTATTCAACATCGCATCCAATTGACGATGGACGATAATGTCCGCATAACGTCGAGAAGGGTTAGTGAAATGAGTGTAAAGCGGCAAGTTGAGAGCATAGTGCTGTCTGTTGTCATCTCGTACGGTTCCGGCAACGTGATACTTTGCGCGGCGCATGGCTTTGATAAGGAGCGTTTCCATGCCCTAAAAAGTGTCAGTCGGCAGCGTCCATGTGAATTACAAATGTACGTACCTTCCGCAAGTCTACATCTTGGACCTTGAAAAGACTGTTTTGCAGAGATCCACTGCTGGTGGAATCCATTTCATATCCGAGTCTCGTCATCCTGTCAACAAATGTTGCCAGTCTTCTATAATTGGGGGGTGTTTGGCGACGAAGGAAGGCTTTCTGAGGAAAAGCTGCAAATAGCCGCTGAGCAACAAGGGAATTTGTCTTGTGGCTCAATTCCTCCATGAGCTCGTGGGCTGGAGAAGAGTCGAAGATGTTATGCAAAACAGGCACGTTCTCATCATCTAGCTGGTAAAAGAGTCTGAGTGGGGCCACATCTGCTGACCGATGACCAAAACGAGCTTCCTTAAACTTGGATGCAATGCTCTGGAATTGTGTTGTCAGTACAGTTCACTTTTAGAATTATAAATGTATGAACTACTCACGTGTAGCAACTTGACATCAGCCACAGTTACAGCTTGAGGCTCTAGATCCTTGTCAGTGAGAACTGCGTCGACTTCGTCATAAGTCAATTTTCCTGAACTTTTGATCATGCTTTTACCAATCCAGGGTTCGCCTTCAATGACACCTGTTTTAGGATCAACTTGGTAGACAACGCTGACAGTGAGGCGGTCCTCTCCTGGTTGTAGAGAGCAAATTTCACCGGAGAGACGAGGCGGTAGCATATTTACAAGGCGGGTCATCAAGTACACTCCGGTGCCACGTTTCTTAGCCTCTCGGTCAACTAGCGAGTTGACCTTGATGAAATGGGTGGCATCAGCAACATGGAAACCGATTTCCACTTTACCGTCGGTAAGCTGTTTCACATTGATTGCGTTGTCTAATGCACTTGAACCGTTGGGATCGATGGTGAAGGTCTTCTCATCGCGAAAATCACGACGCGCGGCCAGCGAAGCTGCGCTTTCGCTCTCCAAGGACCAATTTTCAAAACCGACGTTCTTCAAAACAGCATCGGAAAACTCATCAGAAGCGAAGTTATTGTCTCTCAGAAGAGCATCTGTTTCGATATTCGGATCGCCCATTGAGCCCAACTGCTCCACTAGAGTTCCAAATGGATGAAGAGATGTGATAGGCCATCTTTTGATGGCGGCTACAAAAATACTATTTGCATAGTCTTGGTGCCTTTCCACAAAATCTCTTGGTGCTTGCTCCGTGGGAATGGCGATCAAAGGTACGCGCTTATCAGTAGGCTTGAACCAAACGATTTTTGGCTTGTCCTGGTGTCGGTCTTGATGGGCCCGACCATGAGCACCATCTCTCGCCTGCCGTTCAGCTTCTTGTTTTTCCTTTGTTGCCTGGCTGCTAGGACGAAGAAGACCAAGAGAGCCAGAGAACATTTGACCTGGTACACGTTCTATGACGGCAACAACGTGGCCCGCGTACAATGGCTTGTGATCATCGCTGATTTCATCCTCTTCAACTAGCAGCAAGCTTTGGCCTTCAACTTCAACGTCGTCATTCTTCTTTTGCGTTGGCCGTTGTCGAAGACTGCCACGTCGGCGAATACTGCCATCCGGAGCAACTTGTGACTCGCCATTTGTGACAGAGTCGGATCTACCTTTTTCGAGTCCGGCGGAACTACCACTCCTCGTATCGGTAATATCCTTACGCTTCTTCTTTTCCTCTTTTTCGCGCTTTTGACTCCAAACTTCATCAACATCCAGAAGTTCAACAGCGACAAGATCACCTTCAAGAGCCCGGTTTCTATCCTTACTGCCGCAGATAAAGATATCCGCGTCAAGGTCGAGTGTAGTAACATAAGCATCAGAGCGGTTCTTCTTATTTACTCGTAGAATACCGGTGACGAGCTGACCGTCATTAAGTAGAGCAGGTAGATTTGCCTGAGGAAGATATGGAGTGAATAAAGTCTTCCGTTGCTGTTGCTGTTGTTGAGGGGTGAGCTGAGGAGCAATTTGTTGATTAGGTTGCAGCGCGATATTTTGCCCATTCAGCTGGCCTCCCTGTTGCATGGCCTGCAACTGGGCTAATTGGAGAGGCGTCAAATGTTGACCCGCAAAAAGCTGAGGTGGTGCCATGACAACTGGGCCTTGAGGTAGTTGAATGAGTTGTGGTTGTCCTGGGTACTGAAACGAGCCGATAGACCCAACAGACTGGTTGATTGAGCCTCTTACTCGATGCCCAGGCTGGAAATTACCTCCGCCTTGTTGGTTAAATCCTCCCATAGAACCTCTTTGTTGGTCTTGAGACTGGCCTTGGTTGCCTTGTTGACGCCAGTTACTGTCAAAATTTCTTGAGGCACTTCGACCATGTCCTTGATGACTGGCACGGCGCTGTCCATCGCCAGCATTATCTCCAGCTTGGGGAAATTGAAATCCGCCGACACCCCTCGCAGGAGGCCCACGACCGTTCCCAACGGCGAGAGACTGGCTACGCATGTGAGCCCCGGCACGGATGTTTCCGGCTCGTTGGACGCCCAACCCTTGTGTGGCTTGGGGAGCGGTATTTGTATTGGTCATGCCCGCTTTCTCCTCGGACGCGGAAGCTCCTTCGCCTTGGCCAGCGGTAGGCGTGCCAGAAGGACCAGGCATAGGGAATTGGAAACCGGAAGTAGTACGTTTTTGCTGTGCTAGTTCGGCAGCTTTTCTTGCTTCCGGAAGGGCTAAGGAATGACGACGTTGGTGTCCACCTCCGGGGGCACCACGACCACGACCGCCACCCCCATTTTCACGATGTTGGTTCGCTTGATTTTGACCTTGTTGGTTGAAGTCGTTGTATGCTGATCCAGATGACGGAGCAGGTGGTGGACCCATCCCAACGTTGGGCATAGCGGACTGATTGCGCCGATGTGACGATTGATTTGGATTATTCATAGGAACCCCGAGCTGCTGCTGCTGCTGTTGCTGTACTTGAGGAAACTGAAACGCATTTCCATGGGACATGTTAGGGATTCCACCTTGCCCTTGAAGGTTTGTGGGTGAGTAAGCTGTAGCCATATGCTGCAGGGGTTGTTGGGCTTGCAGATATCCCATGTTAACGTATTGCTGGTGTGTGGCAGCGATCTGCTGCTGTTGCTGCTGAAGAAGTTCGATTTGTTGCTGCAAGGCAAGTTGCTCCACTAATGAAAAATGTTAGCGACAATTGGACAGGTACGTAGCTCCCCTTAGCTTCTATTTTCGAGTGGATATAATCCCCAGAGGCACGTACTCATGAGAGGAGTGAGCTCTGATGGGCTTCTCCTGTGAGCGATGTGTAGGCGGCGACCGGCCGGACCGGGGATACTCGACTGTCCTTGCTGGTCCATGATTGTGATACGGAAGAAACGCAGTATGATGCTGGCAAGCTATGTGTGTAGTAGTATCTCAATAGAAGTTCGATCCTGTCAAGATGACCCTGAGGTCAAATGAATGACTTTTGAAATTGCTTCAGTCACAAGTGAGATATGAATTAGTTGGTATTCTACATGTGATGAAAGCAAGGTTAGCCCATTTGTAAAAAAAAAAAAAAACCCAAGCTGTTCACACACAAACAAGCTGATGATCGTGACTTACAGGGTTATCAAGAAATAGAATAAACTGTTGCTGGACAGTTTCACCTAATAACTAAGATTTCAAAAACAGACAAATACAATGTCTGGGAGGGAAGGATGGATGTTTGTGAGAGGAGTGGAGTTTTGGGCGATGTGAGATAAAGGCTAGTTGTCAGGACCGTGGCAGCCTTTGTTGTTGACTTCTGATGAACCAGACTGGTCTATTTTTTGGTTTTTTTTTTTGGGCTCAAATGCATCCACTCAGAGTGGAAGGAAAGGATGGGAGTTCGCCCAATGAGCGGGACTCGATTCGCAAAAGGTCCCGAGTAAAACGTCTCTCGATGCGATTGACTCGATCCAAGGGCAGGCACTGCTGGTCAGAGACGAGTTAATGTTAGATGCAAAGGAATTGTAAGGAACACAGGGAAGGCATGGAGTAGGTACCAGACCAGTTACCCTGAAAGGTACACGTTGCAATGAGGGAGGGTGGTTTTGCTGTTGGGG
>LJPK01000960.1:53778-158476 GCA_001430945.1 Amauroascus niger | reverse complement strand
GGGGAGAGGGGATTGGGGGAACTGGGGGCAACGACTGGGGGGGGAACTAGTTCGCTAGTTTGCTGGGGGGAGAGGAGGAGGCGCTGTTGTTTTGGGGTGCTTTTTTCCTTCATCCGACGAAACCAAGGCGAGAAGCGGCCGCCAGCTTGCGGCCCTTGCAATAAGGGGGGACTCACCGCTTTTGGTTTAGCGTGGCTCCGAGCTCCACTCGCCGACAGATGGCGCTTGACCGTGTTAAGACTAGCGGGCTTATGCGCGTGACAGAGAACAGGGCTAAACCTGTTTGGGCAGACAGCTTCCCTGGCGAAAACCGGGGACGGGGAGGGGGGGGAGGAGGGTGAGAGGAGCGGAGGAAGTGCGGCGGGCGTGGGTAAGGTTGGTTGAGCAGCTGTTTTCTGATCTTTAGTTACTTAGCTAAAGCTGGTCTGTTCGGACTCTGCTGCTTTAGAAAAAAAAAGAGTAGGTAGGCAGGAAAAGATAACAAAAACAAAAGAAGAGGGACTGGGGAACAAGCTGTTCCGTAGTAACTAGTTATGGGATGCTTGAGAAGCTGGGAATAAAGAAAGGTCCGGGGAGCCGAGCTCTGCAGGATCGTCGAGGCGGGAAAAGAAGACGAAGAAGAAAGAAAAAGAAAAAGAAAAAGAAGCGACGTTTGGGCTAAAGGTGGGTGGAGAAGAAGAAAGGGGATCGTGTGAAGTCCGCGCCCATCTTATTATATATGTAGTCGACAAGTTAACTAGTTACCAGTTAACTACCCGCAAGGCTGAAAGGCCGAAAAGAGAGAGAGAGACAAGAGAAGTGATGGTTTCTTGACTTGACGTTGAGAAGAACTGCGCGAATTGGTTACTCCCATTTTTAAGGCGAAAAATGGTGATGTAAACGTCAACCAGAACTTGTCCACACACACACACAGACTCACCACGGCAGGCGTTTTTCAGTTGGCCGGTTCCGTTGGTTCTTGTTCCGCGTCTAAAGGAAAAAACTGGCCGGGCCCCCATCATCAGTTTTGGCTTCGGTCAGCAAACCCAACAAGAAAACGGTCAACCGCAAAAACGCTTCTTCCTTTTCATTCTCCCCTCCTTTGACTACATAGTTATTTAACCAGAAAATCCATCCAAGTTTTTTTTTTTTTTTTTTTTTTTTTTGGAAAACAACCCGTCGACTCAGTCAGTGCTCTCCATTCTTATGGCGGTCTCTCTCTTGTAGCTGCCCAAGCTCCGACCCTGGGCCCGTTCAACCTCAACTATCTGTAAAGCAACTCATGACGTCTCTTCTCTCCCATGGTAGTTTGTCCCGATGTCTTTGCTAACCGGATGATCCGCTCTTTTTTTTTTTGTTCTTCCGCAGGTCTGGCCCTCACCAACTTAACCTATCTGGCTACCCTGCGATTTGACTTTCAGGTCGTTCCCTTCGTCGCGTCCCTGGACGGGATTGGAGAGCGCACCGTCCGTTACCTTCGGTTTTTTTTTTTTTTTCGATATTCCAGCAGTCCGATTCCCCAAACGAGTGTCGAGATCATAGTGGGGGGATATAACTATAGGTTGACCCGTTGTGAAAGACCGGCTTCGGGCCGTTGTTGCACAAAAAGGGCGGCTGTTGTTTCGAATTCCGCACCCCTCCATTTGGCTATGAAAATGGCCATTGGATAACTACGGCGCTCAACTCAAGCGGAACTTTTCCATTCGAGAGATGAACATTGTGAGATCATAGTTGACCGTTTTCATACGGAGAATCCTGACTAGCATTTCGTCGAGCATCCCTAACATTTTGTCAACAAACCGTGCAAATATTCGTTCCTTTGCGAAAAAGGAAAAACAAACAAAAAAGAAAAACCGGCTTCTTTTGCGACTGTAGACCTCCACAGCTATTTCGGCTAATCACGTGTTTTCGATTGTTTCTCATCCTATTTCCTCTCCTTAGCCATGGTTCGAACAAGAGGGCTGCTGGATAGTCCCTCCAAGCAGCTTATACAAGATCTCATCAAAGACCTTGAGCAGGTACGCCTACACAACACAGAGCTAAAGCAGGTCAAACACTACGAGCGCAAATCGTTCTACGAACACCTCGACCGAATCGATCGCGAGAGGGAAGAGGCACACAATGCGGCGTTGAGTGCTGCCGCCGCCAAACGGGATCAGTTGCGACGAGAGGCGGAGGAGACACTACGGCAACATCTACGAGCTGTCGAGGAGGAGCGGAGACGAAAAGAAGAGGAGGAACGAAAGCGGAAAGAAAAGCTCGAGCGTGAAAAGGCCGAGAAGGAACGGCGCGAACGGGAAGAGGTCGCTCGACGAGAGGCTGAGAAAAGAGCAAAGGAAGATGAGGAGAGACGACGGGCTGAAGAGGCTGAACGCGCTCGAAAAGCCAAGGAGGAAGAAAGAAGGACGCATGAAGAGCGTGAGCGTCTAGAACTAGAACGAGAAAAGAAGAAGAAGCTGGAAGATGAGCGGCTGAAGGCACAAAGGGAGCAGGAGGAGAAGAGGGCAGCTGAACAAAAGAAACAACAAGTGGAGAAGCCTTCTCTTGCGGAAAATCGGCGCTCTCCGCAGGAGGTAGCCGAGCATCGTCGGTATATCGAATTACACAGTCAGCTAAAGCAGTTCAGAAAGGGCATGGTGGACGAGACGAAACGGAACCCAATTCTCAAGGAACATATGGGTGACATGCGCCGAACGATCAAGAAATGTGTCGGCCAACTGTTAACCAACGATACAGCGGCCAACAAAACTCCAGTAAGTCTGCCTCCATTTTAATTAAAAGGCATGCCCACTTTTGAAAAGCATATATTTATTGACTGGTTTTTTAGACCAATCAGATCGTCACCGTTCTTAAAAAAGCGTCGACTCTTCAAGGACCATCGATTGACATTCGCCAGTTCATTGCCTTTCCGCCTCCGCACGTTGCAAACGGGAATGGCGAAGTTCCTGCCTTACTACTATACCTTCTTAACATATTTGCTAAAGCAATAATAGCCCAACTAGTGGCTGAAGCTGGAGTAACGCCAAAGTGTGCCGGTCCTCTCGGAGTCCTCACAGCTCAGGTATTCTCTATGGACGCATTCGTCTATCAAGGCTGTTCCATGATCGACATCTTGCTCGCGAAGTACCATTATGTATGCCCCGTTCTCTGGGGCTTTTACGGTAGCGAACACACCGCAGCAGGCAAAACAGCACTAGGCTGGTGGCAAGATGAGCCAAACGGTCCGTTTGTCTCTCGCCAAGTTCACGAAGAGCGCATGATCGGCCTCGGAGCCGGATTCGCGGCAATATCTCTTCGTGACTTCTCCAAGACCAGTCGGAAAAACCCGCTACCAAACACACATTTTTGGAAGGCACTTTCAAACATCGTCAATGTTCCGACGGAGGAAGTCCAGGATACACACTTGACGGTTTTGGGCGCGATGTTGACGTTCTCCGCGCAGAGGGTTGTAGGGTTTTGGGGCGATTTGGGCCTTATGGCGTTGAGGCACGCGATCGTGGCATTCCCTGCATCGATTCCGACGACGTCGAGTGCGAAGAAGGCGGTGGAGATTTTGAGAGAGCTTTATGTCAGAGAGCATCGGATTCTTCTCTGAAATTGATCGATCTCGGGTATAATGGGACAAATAGTCTATCCGAAGTTCTCCGCACAGAGAAATTTTTTTGGCAACGGAGTAGACTAATCTAAACCGTGGCAGGCCTATGATATGATTTTTGTATGAGCGGCGGCGTTAGATAATGCCTTGGATGTGTCGATGTAAGATGAGATTTTCTGGGACACTGATAGTGCATGGCACTTGTGTATGTTCTTGGTGCACACTTATTGTGACTTTTCATCTGATAGTGCATGTGTTGACAGTACAGTACAGCACATATAAATAAGATCTAGATGGGGTCAATTCAGCATAATGATCATTGAAATACCTATGTGCAATTTTGCAATCGGACTGAGCGACTTTCAAAGACTGAGAACTTTTGATGGCTGCTTCGATTATTAGCCTCATGACCAGATCACCTATCACATCGCTTCTCTTACAATGGCCTGTTATGTCCTTGCATGTTCGAATCTACAATGAATGGCAAGATTCGGAGCAAAAATCAGGGCCGTCCAAAGGCGCCATCAAAGAGGCAATTTTACCAAGGTTCTATTCTCCACATTGTTTGATAGAATACCGAAATGCGAAGTTCGAATATACCAAAATAATCCCAAGTATATGTAGTTAAATAGCAGCTATATCAGTCTGGTCGAGCAGGGGAATAGTGAAAAGCATTCTGGTATCAAAAACACACAAGCAAAATAAAGACTATTCAGAAAATGGGTATAAAAAAGTGCCTAAATGTCGAGCAAAATAATAACAATATATCAACTCAGTGCAACCTGGGGAAAAATTTGTTCCCAAGGTCCCCCCAAAAAAAGGATCTTTGGAAAACAAACTATATTTAGCGAAAGATTTGTATATGAACCGGCAGCGGTCGACAAAGGATGAGTTGTGAGAGAATGAAATGAAGAGATAAATATACAGGAAATTCCAGAGAGATTATAATTAAACAATGATAGAATAAGAAATGGCATAAAAATCGTCATCAATATGCAAAGATGATATCAGAAAGACCGAGAAAAGTCAAGACGCGGTTGTGCGGGAGAAAAAAAAAAAAAAAAAACATGCAAAAAGATAGAGCTAGCTTTATATTCAAATTTCAAAATATTACTCGATCAACGGAGGAGATCTCCGCTTTCATCGCCATCAGATGGCTGGACCAAATGGGCCATCATTTGCTGGTGCGGCGGAGCCCTGAGCGAGAATGCTGCTGATGATACTTGCGTTGTCATCGGCATACGCATCCGCATCGTCGTAATTCGTCGCTTCTGCATCATGGTCATAACTTGACTTTCGCAAAAGAGGTGGCGTTCTCGGGGCTTCCGTTGGTTGGTGTGTTCGCTCCGGTTGGAGCGTTGATGGCCTCCGACGGCTTGGCCCAGAGGATCTCAGTGGACGACTGTCAGAGTAGGAACGGGGTGAATGATTCATTGGTGCACGCATGTTCGAGTTGGGAGGAGTTAAGAGTCCGGTCAAGAAGGTTTGTGAATTCGACTTTTTGGTCGGAGTCTGGTCATCGCTGTTGGACCCATCGTCTGCCATGTTTTGCGTCACGGAATTCTCCCTTCCTTTTCGCCAATTTCCCCATGCAGCCGCAGCCGCAAGAGGTAGAGCACGCGGCGACGCAGCGAAACTCGAGATGGCAGCAAGAGAAGGGAATGCCTGAGGGCTACCGCCAGTCATCGCTCTCTCTTTTTCTTGTTGCTGCATCTGTAGGTTCGCTTTCAAGCGGATAGCTGCATCGCGCACGGCATTCTTATTGATCGTTGATTGTGAAAGCACATTAATAATATCTTGTAGATCATCCAACCGGACATGGAGCAGCTCCCGGAGCCAAGTGATTTCCGTCTCCTTTTCCTTTATTTTCATCGGTGCATCTTTATCGATAAGTGAGAGTTCATGTTCAAGTTCCTCAATGCGTCCTTCGCGCTGCTGCAACTGATCCTGTAGCACCATTATTGACTCCCTAAGTGCCTGGGGGGAGATCTTGTCGGGAATATTGCCACCCTTTGCGAACGTCAACGATGGAGATGCGACCTGGCTCGGTGACATGACCTGCGTGGCCTTGGCATTCTGAGCGGCTTGAGCTGCTGTGCGCGCTGCTGTCTTAGCAATTTCGAGTTTTTCTTCCAAGTGGATAACCTTGTCCTGAAGATGATCAATCTTCTCATCCCGCAGAGCAAGCAACTCCATATAATGAGACTCTTCGCGCTGTCTGTCTTCGGATCCATTATGTAAAGCACGAGCATGTCGCTCTCGAAGGTCATTGAGTGTCCGTTCATGCATGATCCGCTGTTCTCGGAGAGCTATTTCTTTAGAATCGGCAGCTTCGTGGAGGGCGGCTACCTTTGAGTCTCTGGCCTCTTCTAGTAGAAGTTCGTATCTCGCTTTGGCGGTATCTGACTCCATGTTTGCGCTCTCCAATCGATTTTCAATGTTGTTGATTTGACTCTCTAGCTCTGCGCGGACAAAGTTGACCTGATGATTCGCATTGTCAAGATCAGCCTCCATTGAAGTTCTCACTCTTTGTATTTCAGCACGACTGCTTTCACGAGCTTCATTGAATTCGCGCTCGTATTTTGCAGCTTTGTTCTGGTAGTCGTGGCTTTCTTGTCGGACAATCATCAAGAGCTCCTCTAACTTTGCGTTTTCTTCCTGGGACTGCCCGAGGATGAACCTCAGCTTCAGGGCTTCTTTCTCCTTTTGCTCCAAGTCGTCAATATGAAGTTCGAGTTTTTGCCGGCGTCTAAGTTCGTCCTCGTACTGTGCTTTGAGTATATTGTATTTGATATTCTGTTCTTCCTCTTTTTGTCTCCACGACGATTGTTCTCGAGCTATATCTCGCGTGGCAGTGACCATATCATCTTGGAGTTGCTCGAATTTTCCTCGAAGGCTTTGGCGAGTTCGCAGGCTATCTTCCATCTGAGTTTTCAAAACGCTGATTGTCTGGCGAAGTTCTTTATTCTGAGTTTTCACTTCATCAAGGGAAGCACGCAGATGATCTCCAGTTTCTCTATGCTCATCGAGTGTTCCCTGAAGCGTGATATTCTTCTGGGAGAGTTCAGAAAGTGTTAGTTGAAGACTTTCTTGATTTTCGTTGAGCAGAGCTGCTTGTTTCTCCAGCCGTTCCATCTCAGGCAGCTTCTGTTCCTTGAAGTTTCGTAGTGCTTCCTCTGCGGCCGCTGCGGCCTCTCTGTGCCGTGCAACATCTTCCTCAGCAGACTTTAAGAGTTTTTGCGATTCATACAAAGAGTCTTGAATTCTTCTCCGATTACTGTACTCTTCACCCGCTCTCTCGTCCGCGAGGCGCAACATGCTTTGCAAACCTTCAAGCTGCATTTGTAGTTTCTCCGCATCTTTTTCCTCATTGGTATTGCGCATCATTTCAGCGAGCTTTGGATGGTTGACAATGGAATCCACGATCTCGGATTTTAAATCTTTCGTCTCATCCGGTTCCGGCTTAGATGCTATCAAAGTTTTCAATACCGAAAGAGATGCATGAATCTCCGAAAGGTCAAATTGAGGCATCTCCTTTGCAGCAGACTCGGCCGTTAATGCCTTCAGTTCCGCAAGAGAGCTTTGAATCTCAGATAGATCAACCGGCGGCGCAATTTCTTTCGGAGGCTGATTAACAACCGCACTTTCCAAGACTACTTGCCTGATCTTTTCGACGAGTCGATTCTGTCTATTAAGAGGCGACCGTGATCGGTGTCTGGCAACCGTTTCTTCATCTTCATCTTCGTCGTCCGCGTCGCTATGTTCTACATCAGCGGATGTGCTTCTTCTTGTAACGGTTTGGGATGCGAGTAAAGCGATTGAACTTTCAATCGTACTCAGGGCCGTTCCAAGAGGCATAAGACGATCATCCAGCACGCCGCCAATGATTTCATCGATAGGCGTCTCGAAGAAGCGCACTTTTTGCTGCAACTCTTCTTCTTGGCCAGAAGATATGGCATCGTCCCAGTCACTAATGTGGTCAATGTCAGGATGGTTCAGATTACGAATCAGAGATTGGAACCCAAGGTTAGAGTTTCGCTGAGGAGTGAGAAGAGGACATGAGGGTGTAGTAAGGCCGGTATGTAGCTTGGGCAAGTTTTCTTGAGTTAGAGCCACATTACGAAGGCTTGGGCTAGGAGCATTGCTGCGAACTAGAATTGATGCAGCAAGCTCAGGGGTACCGTATTGATTCTCAGGCACTTTCCCGTCTTCCATAGCATGCTGGAGGAGCTCGGGTTCCATTCGCTCGACACCGAGATCTTCATCATCTTCGTTCAATTGGCGCATAACCGCATCAATTTCCTGCTCATCAGGAGAATCTTGTTCCTCATCTAACTGCTCAGTGTCCACACTGGCTTCATCCTGAGAAATTTCTGGAGAAGGAGAAGATTGGTTGATTGATGGTGATTCCGGAGGGCTCTGCACAGCATATTTGGAATCCTCCAAACCAACAGTTCCCTCGACATCTGACGCGGGAAGTTCAACCGAAGCCGATACCGAGAAAGAAGCGGTAGTAGTTTTGAGTTCAAAAGGATTTACAGTTGGCTGGGAGTCAGATGATGTCTGGTGACCGTCTTCCATGTCCTCTTGTGGTATGGGCGGAAGTTCCTTATCCGAAGGGGAAGCCGGTAATTCAATGGGAGATGAAGACACTTTCACCGGTATCTCATCTTTCTTGGAACCAAAAGGAAGAGCTGTATGGAAAGCAACGGCATCTTCTTCATTCTTGAATTCAAACGGCTTCCAAGTGGTAGATTCGCTGGCTGGTGTGCCAATGGATTTATCCGTTTCAGCTTCGAGTATGTCTTGGAATGCTTTAGCATCTGTTCCAGCTTCAGCTTCGTTCTCACTTATGCTTTTATTATCATCAGCGGCATGGACTTCGAGGCCGGTGGCTGAAGCGCTCGACTTGGGATCCATTGGAACGTCTGCGAGTATCGGCAACGACACCTCTTGATCGCCGTCATCTTCTGACGTCCGCATACGTTTCTCCCGACCTTGCGCGGTTAACCGACCATTTTCATTTTCAACTATATCATTCTCCCTCTTTTCATCTTTTTTGTGTTCTTCTGGTCGTACGATCGGAATCGCCTTGGACTGCTTGGCTGGTGGTACAATAATAGCTGGATCAGGACCATTAAATATTCTTGGTTTAGTCTCAGCATTTCGAGAAATATCGACGTGCACACTTTGACCGGGATTGAAAACTGGGGCGTCGACATTGAAAGATGCCGACGAGAGTTTGAAGTTAGAAGCCGAACCCCCAGTTGAATGTACTTCAAAGGCCGGCGCGTTCACGTTGAAGCTACTGGAATTCGCACTGTGTTGTGAAAGTCCAGGGCTGAAAATCGAACTGGGTTTACTGATCCCAGGTTGGAAAGAATTGGGGGTGAATTGGAAGTTCGTCGGCGAGAACGAGGCTGTCGGGTCGAAAGCTTTGGCCGCAATGTTGAGATTTGACAACGACGCTTTTGATTGATGGCCTGGAATAAAGGTGTTTACAGTGTTATGTTGGTGGCCGATTGTGTTAAAGTTATGATGTTGCATACTTTCATTCGTAGGAGTACCCAATAGGCTCGGGTTAGTGTCAATTTCCGACCCATCAAGATGGCCTTCTCCATGGGACTGCCCTCCAAATAAGTGTTGCTGTAACATAGGATGCGACTCGTTAGCCTGAACCGGTTGATTAAAACCCTGTTGTACTGATTCATCAGGCATTGCCCACCGCGATTTCATCAAATCGCTTTGAGAGGGGACCTCCAAGCCCTCTTCGAACGGCCTTCTCATCGTGTTACCAAGTTGGAAATCTGCACGTTCGACGCCTCTTTGAAGTGTTTCGCTGAGGTTATGACTGTGCCCGCGCGGTGTGGGATGGGCAATCTCAGGGCCAGATGAAGATTGTATCGTGTCCGAATCAGCTTCAACCTCGAGACCAGGGTCTTCCAAAGGTGGAGAAAAGATATTACCACCATCTCTGAGGTGTGGCGTTTGCGCCTTGCCGGCAAACGCATGATTTAACTGAGGATGAGCATTGAATCCAGTCTGATAATGTTTTGAGTCGTCTGGAGTCAGCGGAGATACAGGTTGTAGCATGGAGCCAAGATTTGGCAGATTGGTAGCACCAACAGGCGATACAAAACCAGTCCGAACACCATAAAGGTTTTGAGGCGTAAGGGTGCCTTGGGTAGTAGTCGCCGGTGTCTGAAAAGGTAGGAACGGATATCCTGGCTCGCTTGAGAAAGACACAGGTGGATTTGAAAATGGAGAGCCCGCAGGCAACCCAAAGGGTGACGAGGGAGATGTTAAAGAGAGGAGATTGGTGTTTGGCTTTGATGTTTGGCCTAGAATTGCTGCGAGTGGGTTCCCTGACATATTGAGATGGTTACTAACCGCGGACGACGTTGGAATTGGCGGAGAGACGGCGTTTCCAATGAATTGCGACGAAGTTTGACTCATTGGCGCCGACACGGCATCATCTCCAAGAAATACCCCGAGAGCTCTGAGCTTCTCCTCTTTCAAGAAACTGACATAAGCATCCCATTCCGCCTGGTTAGGGAAGCTAACGGCATAATTCTTTTCTCGCCATTCTCTATGACATTCGGCAGGGTCGGGAAAAGATGGACGGCTTTGTGTAGCATCAAATCCAAAGGAACGAACATCATATCCCTCCTCCTCCCATTTCTTGAGCCGACGATCGACGTCAGCAGGCGTCAATAACGGCCTCGCGCCTTCAAATGCACCACGGGGGTCATCGAGGGGAAGTGCAATCACGCATTGTTTATTACGCCACGGCACCCGCTTTTTCAGCCTTTGAGTTGTAGTTCTGCTAAGGACAGGTGGTTTAGGACTCAGGGGTAAAGGATGAGCCATTGGCCTTTCATCCCCACTCGGCGGCGGAGGAAGTGGTTTCTCTATCGGCGAGGCAGATATGCTTGGCTCCCGAGCCATTGGGCCTTCGGGTTCCATTGTCCTTGATGATTCGGTATTGGGCATCACTGCGGGGGCCGCGTCTTGGTCGTACCCAAAGTCCCAGAAGTCAGACTGTTTCAATGTGTCTGTGCTGTTCGTTTTGAGATGTTTCGCTTTCAGCCTCGGCGGTTCAAGTTTTCCAGCCTCTTGTGTAAGCTTTCGGCTGAAAAACGTCGATGCTATCGGAGTCTTCAACGGGTCGTCCTCCAAAGGATCGTCGTCAAGACCAAGCCAACCTTCAGATTCACTGAAATGGTTCTTGGCTGTGAGATACGATGCTCCGTCGTCACCAGAATCGTCACTTAGCCAATTCGTCCGTTCAGAGCGTAGCTGTCCTGAAAGATATTGATTAATCCAATCTTGAGTGAAGTCTCTTATCGATTGTCCCCCTTGCCGCGCCAGGCGATCCCTCTCTAATCGCCTACCAAGCGAACCGTAAAATTGTTGAGATAGTTCCGATGGCGGGACGCCGATGTCTTGTGTATCAAAATTATCCCTCCTCAGAGATGACTCTGGCTGCCCAATGTGCATGGAGCGATTAGGGGAAGCCTGTATACCAAAATGGGGAATGCCCTGGCGGCTTCTTATCGAGGAAGACAGCCGTCTGGGACTCGGCGTTGCATATGGAGAGCCCCAGGCGGTTGTGTAATAAGCGCTACTAAGCCTGCTCTCCGCTCTTTTGGTTTCTGGAGACGCCGGCTGCGAGCCCGCCGTTGGGTGATACTTTGGGAGAGCCGGAAGCGAAAGGAAGGGAGACGTGGGCCGGGAGACGTCAGGGGCTGGAGGAGCAGCCGTACGGCTCAACGCTCCTGGTGTCACACTTCTCACCACGGGGATAGGCACGTTCAGTTCGTGGGTATTATGTTGCTTCGAGCCGTGGGGAGGCAATTGGGACGCCCGATTGGCGGAGTCTATCGATGAGCTGCCTGTGAGCCTGCAATTCACGCACACACGTGTAGAAAGTAATGAAACGTGGGGAAACGGAAGCGTGCAAACATATTATCACAGTTCTCCTACACGCAATGATGATAAATATTCCCCACGAGGGGCAGTGATGGATTGGGTAGTTTAGTCAGTTAGTTACCTGTCGAATTTGCAGTAAGAAGCACCAGCTTGCCGCCCTTGGTATTTGGTGTAATCTTGAAGCATGGAAATCACACACACAGAAGCACCAGCTCAGAGTGCCAATGGTTTCCAGGTTCGAGCGGGATAACTACCGTCCTCAACGTCGATTGGCGAAGAGTGGTCGTTGGGCACCTGACGCGACAGGATCGGTAGTTAGACGACGCCTGAAAACCGGTGTGCCACAAGAATATCGAAACGCAACAAGGAGTTGTCGGAGGGAGGCGCTGCAGTAAACAAACCGTTGTCAGAGAGAGCTTGGGTGGTCCAGAAAATGAACCATGGTGCGCATCACTGAAGGGGCAACTGTTAAGCTCTTGTTGCGTTTTGATTCTCCCCCAGGAGTAAAAAGTAGAGTTTTGGGGACGGCCAGGGGAAAATTCACAAGCGGAATTTTATTGGTTTTCCACGCTAGTTAGTTTGATGGGGCCCGCAATTTCAACTTCTCTTTCATCCCATTCATAAACTAAATTGCATATTGGATCTCGGGCAACAGGCCGGAGAATGTTCTCCCACCCGGGAAAAAAAAAAGGGGGGGTCATCATTTCTCCAGGGATGAGAAGTTGATTATTTATAGCATCTCTGACACCAACCCAGCTTCTGGAAGCCCGTGTTGGCAATCGTTTTCTTACAACCAGAACAAGGGCAACCCATAATTACTTCATAATCAAAAACCGCATTTCCATTTTCTGTCCTACAATGTAGAATTGCAATGATTGCATATAAAACTATCCGACGCAAAACAAAGGCCCTTTTCAAATTAGTCTAAAGAGAGATAAGCTAGAATGTCCCAATGCTGTCTACAGTAGGTGCGTACGATTCCCTCGACCACACGTCTGTTGGTCCTGAAGCGAAAGCTGACGGATCCAAGGAGCGGCCTGAATAAAAGACGATTTTCGATCCAGTCATTTTCAGTGTTTAGATCTAATGCACAGCTGTTTTAAGATTGTTTGACAGCCGTCACTTTCTCGGAACCAGCAACGCACTGGCGTCAAATGGTTTACATCGCCATATGAGCTTTTTAGCACTCAACTTTGTACTTGGGCTGGCGATTGGCGGTGTACATGCCCCAATGGGTTTCATCCGCGGCCTCGCCATTGTCACCGATGCTCTTTGGCTTCCATGGCTCATCGAAAGCTTCGAAGTAGAAAACGTCAACGCCCCAGGAGAGCATGCCGCATACGCCCTTCTCGTGGAAGATCTTAGCATTTTCAGTGCCAGCTTTGGCAGCACCAAAGTTGCTTCCACCATCTACAACGAAATTAGCTTATGACACTGATATTGTACAAAAAGGGAATGTTGCTGAAGAGACTCATACCAGTTGGCCAGCCAGTTTCGCCAGTAGCAATGTAGATCTTGTCTGCATCCTTTCCAGCAATTTTCTGGATGTGCGTGATGGCCTGCATCATATCATCGAAGTAAGTAGCGGTGGCATTGGAAATGTCCTGTCCTTGCCAGAAAGCGAAAGCGTTCACGAGCCTGTGCGGAGCATTCCATAAGCGACTGGTTCACAGTTTGAAAGCGTACGAAGGTATACTTACAGGTATTTGACACCACCAGCAATGATTGGATCAGCAGTACCATCAGCATACTTGTTCCAGCTGTCTGCTGTACCGACTGCGACCTTGGGGAACATCTTTTGGACTTGGTTGATTTTCTGTAATAGCTCTTGCCCAGTGAAGTTACCACGGTACAAAGTCTCGGAGCCGACAGTTATGGCCCTGATCACGTCTTCATTTCCTGGAACCGCCTTCTGCAAAGCCTTGGTGTCTGCGTCGAAAGACTCTGGAACATCGGGCCTAGAAAAAGATTCCAAACATGTTAGAGTCGGTTTCGACCAACACGTCAGAGTGGATTGTTATCAACGGTGGAAGCTTACCAGATACCCAAGACAAGCTTGAATCCCTTCTTCTTAGCAGCAGGGACAATAGCCTCAGCATTGTTGCAGTCAGCTGCGGCGTAAGTTCGAACAACATTTGTATGAGCCTTCAAAACGTCGAAATCCTTCTCAAAGTCGGACTGGGCTTTGCAAGAACCGTCAGCGTTTTTGACGCCGAGAGCGAAGCCGAGCTGCCCGGCTGCAGAGACAGCGGGAACGGCCGCCAGAGCGAGCGGGATGAGAGTCGAGAAACGCATTTTGTCAATTCTACCAGCGAAAGACGGAGTTCACGGTTGTAATAGTAAACGCGGAGGAAGGGTACTGGAAGATTAAACGGGTGTGAGAAGACGCTCTTGATTAAAAGAAGGAAGGAAGAGCAGTTGGAATGAAGAAAGTGGAACAAAAGCCGATGGCAAAAATGAATAACAGAAAATCAAATGGGATTTAAAGGAAAGAATCCACCTCGGTGTCGTCAGCTACCTAGGAAAAGTTGGTCCAGAAAGAGAGAGATAGAGAGAGAGATAGAAGAGAAGAGGATAGGTTCAAGTTCGCCCTTTACGCCTGATCCATGGGAAACACACCCTAAAAGCTGTAAACTTAAAGTTGTTTCTTCGGTGTAATCGGAATACCGCCTTAAGCCTTGCACTAGTATCACCACCGGACCCGTTGCACATACAAAGCCCCAGCGCGCTTTTCTAATTATGGACTAAAGTGTAACTTGGCCTCTGGTGAGACCAGAATTTCAGGGGAATTTTATAGGCCAAGGGGTGTTTCACAAACAGATTGGTTCTAGCCTCCGTTTCACAACAAGGCTCGATTCAAGCACATCCGAAAATGGGACGGAAGAGCATGAACAAATCTGCATAGTAGTTAGCTACACAATTTCATCGGGATAACTAGTCAAAGGAAGATGAGAAGAAACATTCAACTGCTCTTTGGGCAAATGATGAATTTTATGCTCCAGCGACCCATGGTTGCAAATGACCAGTGCCTAACTTCACTACCAGAAGTTCACGAAACTCGCAACCTGTAATTTAATATGAAAGCTGCTGGGTTAACTAATTCACTATTTTCACATTACATCATGAAGCAGCAGAAATTTGGCCATGCATGGATCATGTCAAGATACCGGAACTCATATCCACTTGAAAAAATCTCAAAGTTTGGAGTCACAACCGCTCAAAGGTGCAAGTGGATATTTTCTTCAAACAGCTCCGTCGATCGATCCTGCACGTTTACTCTTCCCGAACATGCTTCTTAAGAGTCTGTGGGGGAAGCCGTTTGCCAGTTCTATCAAAGAACCGCGAGCTAATCCTAATCCATTTCTCCTCTTCATATTTTGCGGCAATTCGGTTCAGGAGGATAACGTCCTCGAGCGTAAAACCCTCGTCGAGGTAAAGGACCTTCTTAGACTGGTCGGTATCCCGCGCACCGTCCTATAATCATGGTCAATTAAAACAATAAGGGGGCAAAGAAAGGAGTTTCATGGGATTCGCAAAGAGGAAAGCGAGTGGTTAGTAATATAAAAACCCACATTATGCGGTGCAGGTAGCGGTTCAGCGAACCTAACTCTACGTGCACTGGCTCTGTCATTGACTTCCGGCTTTGCTTCTTGAGTTTTCGGCTTCTCTTTCGACGCGGTTGGCTTTGGTTGAATAATGCTCCACCGGTGCTTTAACACAAACACTGGTTTTCCCATTGACGTTGATATAGCCCTCCAAGGCACGTTTTCGAGTTTCATTTTCAACAATTGCAAATCTTGTTCTGTCGTCCACTCGGGAGGCGGGGTGCTTGAAGTGGCCCCATTTGCTGAAGGTGCTGGATTAGCCAGTGCCGGTCCTGGGTTTGAAACTGCGGGCTTCGCCTCTGCAGTGGTGGGATTGGGCTCCTTCGGGGGCAGCGGAGAAGCAGCGTCCTCGGTCCTTTTAATATTGGCTTCTAAAATGGACCGCTTGAAGTTGTCAGAGCATTTCAGGCAAACAAAAATCATGCATGTGCAAGATGGATTGAATTACCCTTAGGGCTGCAGCTGCAGCTTCATCACGCAATGTCTTTGTACTTTTGAAAACATCAGCAAATGAGACCTTATAGCTTGGCTGAGGCATCTTGTCTATTGGACGTGAATTCAAGTAGAGGGAATTGAATGATATAGGAGCTAATTCATTCTGCTGGTGCAAAGGATGAAGAACATTCCTAGGTCTTTCACTAGGGAGAATCTGAAAGTAGGAGAAAGAGCAGTGTGAAAAAAAAACCTCTCTTTCACACGACAGTACGGTAGTGCATTACTATACGCCTGCCTACTCCAATACGGTACAGTCCAGTGAACAACGATAGGTACTTTCCCTCTCCGTTTTCTAAGAGTTTATCAACCAGGAAAACACTGCCCTTGTCTCTAAGGCAGAACAACCCTTAAAAGTGCATTGTCTTTCATATCTGAGAAAATCCAGTATGTGTAGTGGCATTCACATACACAATTGAGCAGGCATCAACACCTTTAATGATAGTTGAAGCCAAATCTTTGAAATAGCTTGTAGGTTGTAAAGTCCTAGCCCAGACTCCAGAGGCAGTTGTTCAGGATGGTTTATCTTGAGACTGTTGAGACAGAGGAAGTTGGTCCGTGCACGCCTACCACCAGAAATTGGACACTTGGTGTCAAGACACCAAAAGATGAAATACACAGCAGCATCCTGACTGCCACGCAAGGCGCAAGTTACCTCACTTTTTCTAGCTTTGCTATTTGGCTCCTTTAGTAACTTATTAGGATCATACTGAGCTCAAAACACAATGCGATCCTTTCCTTTCACCTACCTGGTGGCCATCCTGGGGTGGATAGGGGTCGTGTCAGCTCATAACATTCTCCTCCGTGCACATTCAAGAGAATGTTTCTTTGAGCAATTACGGACTGGGGATAAAATGACAGTCACATTCCAGACCGGAGATCGGGAATTTGGTGGAAGCAACAACCTTGACGTCAATTTCTGGGTACGCCCCTCCTGCAACCCACGGACATACCCAGTACCTTTTTTTGGCATGGCACATGAACTGATAGTTATGCTATCTTTAGATCGAGGACCCGGCCGGTCACCATCAATACAGCAAAACCTCCATCTCCTCTGACGAGTACTCGTTCACCGCGGCCCGAGATGGTAAATACGTATACTGCTTCGGAAACGAGGCATGGTCTTCGAACAGCAAAGAAGTCTCCTTCAACGTGCACGGAATCGTCTACGTTCCTGAATCCGAACTGCCATCCGACCCACTAGAAGCTGAAGGTTCGTCTACCGCAGGCTAATATATGAGTATCTTGCTTCAAGAGAGCAATGCACTAAGTCTGCTACCAGTGAAAAAACTATATGAAGAACTCGCCCATGTGAAAGACGAGCAGCAGTACATCATCGTCCGTGAACGCACCCACCGAAACACCGCTGAAAGCACAAATTCTAGAGTGAAATGGTGGAGTCTTTTCCAATTGGGTGTGCTTATCGGAAACGGCGTTTTCCAGGTTTGGTGGTTGAAACGGTTCTTTGAGGTATGATGGCTTCGGCTGCTTGATCCGCTGTATATGTCATTGCTAACAAGCGATGCGAATCTAGGTAAAACGAGTGGTTTAATATTTCCTTTTCCTTTTCTTTTTTGGAAGAGCAAAAGACCGCAATGGTCATTATGTGGAATGAATGTTCACTAGAGGGATCATGCGTTTATGTACGGAGCAATCGAATCTGTTCTTTCGTTGACCCATCGAGCATAAAAGGGCGTCCTGGTTCGACGAGGGTAGGAAGAAAATGGGTCTCTTTCTAGAACCCGCATTGATACAAACCTGATTTCGAGGTCGGTGGCTTGTGTTTCATACTATCACCTGTATTTTCCTGTTTGTTTTATACATTATAGGTGAATTTTTCCAAAAGGTGCGGTTATGGGCACATACTGAAACATACACGTTAGCAAAATAGTAATTCTCTGCCAGGATCGGACAAATTTCGTAGTGGACGATGACTGAATGTAGCGCCCATTGCCCTGTTTGATCTCGCTCTTAAATGTTCTTTAACCGTTTCAACGATTCGTGGTTACACGAAAAGCGGCTTACATACCCAAGTATCGAGAGGAAGTACGGAGTACGCGCGTGCCGATTTTCCGTTCATACTGTGAGAACTCCATGCATCGGGATGTGATGCTCTTAGCATTTAGCACAACAAAGCCTCGGAGAAACATCTACCAAAATGGGCAAATCCAATATCCCCAAAATACCGCTATTTAGCAAAGGCGAAAGCAGCGACGACCTCCTCCGTTTCTGTTGGCACTTCCAAGACTGTGGGGGCTGCTTGAAAGCCTCGAGTTCCTGCAACTGGTGTCCATTCGTACGTTGAGAATTTCGCCACGCTTATTTTTTTTCTTTCACTCCGTCTAAATATCTACACACAAAGGCGAGAGCTATCTAAAGAAATTTCGTTTTTCCAATTACAGTCTTCAGCCTGTGTTCCCAATCCGTCTAGCATTCCAATCTTCTCGCCGCTAGGAAACAGTTCAATATGCCCGCTCGGTCCAGAGGAACGATGGGAACTCCGTGCCAGACCGTTTGGCTGTGCTGTAAGCACGCTTACAGCTTTGACAGCTATGGTAGCCGTGCTGGGAACTTGTGTGCTTGCTTTCATTGTGTGGATGGTGGTTACATGGGCCATGAACAGGTTAGGACAAAAAGGGGACGCTTCGGAAGACGAAGAGCAGGGAGCAACGGGAAGCTCTGCTGAAGGGGTTTTCGGACTGCTAACTGGATGGTGGGGGAGCTTGGGCATTGGAGGGCCTATTGACGGGGGAGGAGGAGGAGGAGCTGTAGGGCCCCAAAGCTTCTCTGACTTTGAAAACGATGACAGCAGGGCTGGGCCGCTTGGTGAGAGAGATCCATTGCTGGTGTAGGAAAACAACCATTTCTAGATATTCCGGGAAACATATTTCAATCTTATTTCTTTCATATTGGTTTAATGAATTAATTCACAGTAATAATGGAAACGATGTTGCTTCCCGTATTCGTGAGTAGGCAAATTCCAGTTATACGCAGACTTTGCTCACTTTATACTCGACAATCGGAGACTGGCCTTTTTCATAGATGAAATGCCCGGCTGCAACGAACACTCCATTCTCAAGGAAAGCATACCGCTCATCTCCAGTCTAGTTGTAACAGAATTAGCAATCAATTGAGCTGTATCCTTTGATAAAAGAGCTTTCATACCTTGAATATAAGATGAGTAACTATAATTCAGGTTAGTACATAACGATTGTTTCTCTAACAACGGGCACAGAAAACGTACAGATATCCTTAAATGGAGTGACTGTTGACTCCGATTGACCATTCAGAATCGCGCTGAGTTCGGGAGTAACATCAACAATGCCGGTATAGTGAAGATATATCGTCTATATATAGTGTAAAATTCCGTGAGTATGACAGTATAATAGGAATTATAAACCGACAAAAATCCTTACCGCGTCGTCTTCCGTCCTATGCTTCTCATTAGTGTCTCAGCTTTGTGGATGGTACCGGACACCTACCGGATTACCCCATGTGCATCGAGTCTAAAACGTTTACCATCAGGATCGACGTGAATATAATCGTTTCCAGTGCCAACGAGCTCGCCATTAAACGCTGGGGAGAAACCGGGTTCACTTTTCACAGTGCCACCGATCATGGGCTGATAGAAGCGTTAGGTATATCGAAGAATCATATCACGGAATTGCAAAGACACACCGTGACTAGAAGACCGCATTTTTGTGAAGCGCTTCCTGCGGGGTCACGGGTATTAATTGTCGTGAAACGACGGCTTACTGGGAGACAGTCATACCAATTGACACGGCTGATTCGATTTTAACCTACTCCAGGCCATTGTTGTTTCAGTTCCCGAGTGTCCTGCCCGGATAGAAGTGCAACTGTACGCACCTGGAGTGTGAAAGCGGGTTGCAAGTTTGGGAAACCCGACATGGTTCCTTCCTACAATTGTTGCGGTGTCGCTAGGTAGGGTTAATTGTACGTGAGACCGGTTTTCACCTGCAATACTCCGTAGACAGTAGAGTAGTTATTGGGTAGAAAAAAGTGGTTGCAAGATGTCTCCGCGAATTCCATGGACATAAATATTTAGAAAGCCGAAGAGGGGTCGTCCAATAGTTACCCCACCCAAAGCATCAGGGGAGAAACTACTTTACAAGTCGTACAAGTCACAACGGTTGAATTTGGCCAGAAAAAGACAGAAGCATAGAATCGGAGTAGCAAACCTGATGCCTAGCTAGTTAGTTAACTGATTGACTGGAAGGATTGGACTATTTCGACCTATGTACTCCGTATTCATCTTAGATATAGAGCGGAGATTGTATGGACACACATGAATAACCATGCCTCGGCAGAGAATCCTACCATCCACAGTAAGATCTGAAAACCTCTGACCATGATGTTCTTTTGTCTCGTGCCCTCTGATTGTTTGCGCAATCACTTTAGGCGGGTTATTTATGATCATCATTGTGTTTTCTAGTTCGTTCTCAAAGGAATCAGATTAAAGATGATAGTATCCAGCAAAGTGTCCCAATCCAATCGACAGAAAATTGAAATACCGGTGATCATAGCGCTCGTCCATATGATTTCGTCCTGTATGGTGGTTGCAATCCCCAGGGCAGTCAAGATTGCGGGATGCACGCTGAGCCAGGTAACTAGTTTACTAGTCCAGGGACCTTTGGGGGGGGACGCGCTAGTCAGCTTCCAAAACAAAATGACTGCGTGATGTCATCCGGATCTTGCAAACTTCATTGGCCAATGAGGTGCCAGGCTTAGGCCCATCTGCCAAAAACCTCTTGACTCCGAATCAACAGCAATCGAGGGGCATGATCTCAAAGCTATTTAGATGCAAATATACGTTTTGAACGATGCGGAGTTAAACCCGTGTCTCATCTGTGACTTCGCGCTCTTTTTTCCGTGACTTGATTTTACAGGGTTCTCTTCCGTCAGGTCCTTTTCAAATGACATAAGAGTGGAATTCTTCGGGCGAAAGAGCCCTCTTGCCTGCGACGACGCCATGGCGGGACGCCTCTGGATGTTATTCTTTCTGGCAGCTTGGGTATCTGCAGCTACTAGGGAGGCACAGGCTCCTTTGCAAATAGGCGTCAATACCGACCATGAAGATGCTGGCACAAAGGGCTCCGATATACCCAAGCTGCATGGCCGTTTTCTACACATAACTGGTAAACCCCACGATTATCACTGGAGTCGTAAACCAACCGTATACTGACCTTTCTCCAGATATACACCCCGATCCTTACTACAAAGCCTTTTCGAACTCTGACTCGACCCACGAATGTCACAGAGGCAAAGGACAGGCAGGCTATATGGGATCGGCTGGAACCGATTGTGACAGCCCCTTTGCCCTAGTCAACGCTACGTTCAAATGGATTGCGGATAATTTGAGAGACTCGATTGACTTCGTTGTCTGGACTGGGGACTCGGCACGCCATGATAACGACGAGGATATTCCCCGAACCCAGTCCGAAATCATTTCACTGAACCAAGCAATGGTTGATAACTTCCACGAAGTGTTCTCGGATAAGAATAGAGCCGGAACGCATCTACGCATCCCTATTGTCCCGGCAATTGGAAATAACGACATTATGCCTCATAACATCTTTCAAGCCGGCCCGAACCGTTGGACAAGAACATATGCTCGTATGTGGAGTGAATTTATCCCAGAAGAACAACGTCATTCCTTCGTTCAAGGGGGCTGGTTCTACGTTGAAGTTGTACCGGAAAGGCTGGCCGTATTCAGTTTGAATACAATGTATTTCTTCGATTCGAACAATGCTGTCGATGGATGCGCTCATAAATCTGAGCCAGGATATGAACATATGGAATGGCTGCGGATTCAACTCCAATTCATGCGAGAGAGAAACATGAAAGCCATTCTAATAGGACATGTTCCACCGGCCCGAACAGTTTCAAAGACGAGCTGGGACGAATCTTGCTGGCAGAAGTACACACTGTGGTTGAGACAATACCGTGACGTGATTGTTGGTAGCGTATTCGGGCACATGAATATTGATCATTTCATGTTGCACGACTTCCAGGATCTGACAATTGGAGACCAGGAAATTGTCCTAGACCCTGATGATAAAATCGATGAGATAACTACACAGTCGCGGTCAGTCTATCTGCGTGACCTCCGCAATTTATGGGCCAAACTGCCATCACCTCCTTCTAAGGGTGCCAAGTTAGGGTTTTCCAACACCGGTGGAGACCGCTCTCAACCCACCACGGAGAAATCAAAGAAAAAATATCGTCGCCAGATAGGTGGAAAATGGGCAGAAAGATATGCCGTTTCGTTGGTCTCACCTAGCGTGGTCCCCAATTATTTCCCGACTCTCAGAGTCATAGAGTATAATTCCTCAGGCTTGGACGGCTTTGATTCGTGGGCTCACAGCAACGTCAAAGGTGCTCGTGTCGTCTCAGATGCCGAATCCTCTGGTACACCGTTTTCCGAGGACTCGTGGGGCAACGACATGGAATCGTCAAAGAAACAGGGCCGAAAGAAAAAGAAAAAGCATAGAAAGAAGAAGCCACCGAAGTTTACTATACCAAACCCCCCTTCGAGTACGGCCCCACCTGGGCCAGCCTATTCAAACCAACCTTTTACTTGGTTAGGATATACTCAACTCTTTGCTAACGTTACCAAAATAAACTCGAAACTTGGACACGGGCTTGGAACACCTTCAAGCTGGCGTGAATACCAGCTGCAAAAGGCCGAAGGGCGATTTGCCAGGAATCCCGGAAACAACCACTTTGAATTCGAAGTCGAATACAACACCAGTGCCGATAAAGCTTTCAAGTTAAAAGATATGACTGTGAAAAGTTACTTAAAGCTGGCAAGAAGGGTCGCGAGGAGCCCAGAATTCGCTTCAATTCCGAATCTTTGTGCGAGCAACACCCCTGAAACCTGCGACAACCAGACAGCTCGAGGAGATTCTAATATTAAAGTTGAGGGTGCAGGTAAAAGCCCATCTGAAAACAACAAAAGGCCTTTAGCCGTCTCTTCCAAGAACATTTGGAAAGTTTTTCTACGACGAGCATTTGTTGGGTATTTCAATGATGATGAGTTGAGCAATTTGATTGACGAGCCCTAAATCAACTGCAGTTCTGTTTCTGAAGTCAATCTCAACAATTTTGCCCCTTGGGTCTCCTCAACGGGTATTGGAATTCTTTGGCCGGTTCACTACTTTATGATGAAAACTGCTTGCATTTCAAGGCGCTATTTCTCGACTTTTGCATGATTATACTTGCGCCATCCGATTCCCTTTTTCTGATTCAAATCCATGGCGGATATTTTGGTATTAAGTTATTGATATATACTTCCGGTACTCAAATACCGTTTAGAGCCAAACTCTGGTTTTATAAACTTGTCATCTGTGAACAGAGCTTGCTTCGATCATTTCAATTTTCAAAAGTTGGTGGGAAAGGCTAAGATTCTGCATCTGCATTTACATTTTTCTTCACAGAGCCTGTCTGTTTTCTGTTAACGAGTAATACACAACTTCTTTTTGTCAATAGTTCCAGCTTCAGATACCTACTTTCTCCTCCTCGTTTTCGATTCCAGATTCTGGGAAGATGGAGGTTCTAACTTGCACCTGCTTTCTGCAATATATGTTGTGGTGGATAATCGTCAACCTCCAAACAGAATACACGGAGTTATTGATTTCACATTCAGGGACGCAAAGCGTTATAATCCCAAAGACTATCAAGGCTTTTGATACCAAACTCGTTATTGCCACACATTCGTATTAGGTTTTTGGCTTTATGTTTGTTTGGGAAAGCGTCTCCGTGTTTATTATATTATGGTTGATGGAGCTTGACACCAAGATGCATTCTGTTTGTTGACCATAATCCTCGAAAATAGGTACCGTCAAAGCATTAGCCTGCAAATGTTTGAATTCCCATTCATACTTTTTGAAGGAGTGCAAAATGTGTGCTTCAGAGAGTGAATTGCCGACTCAAACCAATGATCTTGTTTGAGTGAAGTTTTGAAAACATTTTTTTTGAATCAGATTTCTCAATTAATTCATCCTAAAAAAAGGCATCAAACTCAAACAATCCGCTCGGTGGTTGGCAATCATTGGTATCTTGTTATTTTTAAAGGAACACAATAACCAAAACTGTTGGTGGTTTATCTACATACCTCACCGGAAGATTTGCACCGACCCTCATACATATTATTTCCTCTAAGTTTGCGCAACGTTCAACAGGGGCCAGGAGCAATTGGGATAGGAATGGGCTTCTTCAGTCGGTATCGCCCTCACAATTCGGTAGGTGATGCCCAATCCTGGATCATTTTTTTAAACGTTCTGAAACCTGAATAAGTTGATGGACTAACATCAGCTAGACGAGAGGTATGCAGTCAAGTTTTATCGACGCAGCCGTTCTCTAACTAACCAACTCCAGGGATAAAATGGACGTCGGAAGAGGAAGATTTCCTCCTTGTCCAGGGTATGGATCCCTACATTCCAAATCACTGGATTGTACAGAACCTGCCGGGGGGAAATGCAAGAACTCTTGGCTCTGTTACCAGCCACCTTCATGATATGCGAGCGCGAGGGCAGATCCCCCAAAGTTGGAGATCGAGGAGGTGGAATAATAGTACGCCGTGGACCATCGAAGAAGACGTTGAGATCCTTTTGTGGCACGTTTCAGGGCGTACATCCATCGATGCAGAAAAGTTTGTCGCCAATGACCGTGCTGGCGGTGCAGTGCTCGAGCGTGTGGACTATCTTTGTCAAGATCCGGAGCTCGTCGAGATAGTTGCGAGGATTGAGGAGAGGCTAAGATTAAGTTTGCTCGAACACGATACGATTAACGTTGAAGTTGATCGAGTCATGATCCGCCAGGCGGCTCTTGAAGTTCACCGCGAGGAGCAAAACGGGCGTGATGAGTTGCACACTGCGATACGAAATTCGCTACGGGCGCGAGAAGCTGTAAGCCGGGGACATGTCGATGAAGAGGCGGTAGAAGCCATGAATGAAAAATGAAAGACCAAGTAATATCATAAAAACCTGGTGCTCTGGCCCAAGGAAAAAGGAATTGCGGAGCATATTCTCCGTATAAGCAAATACTGACACCACATAAATATAACCAAACACAGATCCAATCGGACAAAAGAAGATGGATAGGGGACTTTAGAGGAACTTGTCAACTGAAGAACGGATCTAGAGAGTACAAAGAGCGGGATAGTCGTGTCTGCTTTCTCCAGAACTGCGGTCTTTTGAGGAGTGAGTCCGAATGGCATCTGCCCTACCAATCACTCCGTACTCCTGGATTTGTCCTAGGTTTTTTTTTTTTTTTTTCGATTGCCCACACTCTTCGCTAATCAAGTCGCCTTTGAGGAACAGGCATGCCACTCCATGATTTCCTCTCAACGAGCCCAGCTTTGATTGGAGCTCAAAACACCGATCATATTATTAAAAATATTTAGGATAGAGGTACGTCATCGAGAAGCAATGAGAAGTAGGATACAGAGTACGCACTCCATGCTCTCATTGAATATTTTAATCAAAATTGCCATGTCCGAAAACTGCCGTGAAGGAGTTCAATCTCTTTGGGGAGATAGATCATCAGGCATAACAAAAGGTCATCTCTCAAACCACCAAGAGTAAGCATCTCAGCTCGAGTAGATCGAAAATAGTCGAAAGATCATTCAATGCATAGGGAATCTTGGAGATTGCATCAAGATTGTGTCATTGCTTGGTGGAGCTTTGGCTTCCTCAAGTTGGGCCGCCAGTTGAAAGAGAATTTCTGGTAACTACGGAGTAGTTAGTCAACGGCACATCCGCCCGTTCCTTTCAGATTCCATGGAACGCACAGTGGACACGTTCTCCGCCTTATTCTGGAGTCTGGATGGAGCGTGGAATGCAGGCCTTAGTTTCTGCCAGTATGATGGATTCTTGATGATGATGCCAACACCAAAGTAAAAAAAAATAAAAAAAAATAAAAAGGTGGCTGGGCGATCTTGCCTGAGGCACCGACAGACCTGCGGTCCTCTCAGTCAACACAGGAGGCTGGGGAAGTCAACTTAACGAGCTCAACCCAGTCCCCAACTGACTTAGTTAGCGGCACAAGGCCAAGACAAGGCGGGCTCTGACATCAAAACTCAAAGCGACCTCAGGACCTTCAATCGACAAGAAGTCGCGCAATCAAAGCAAGACCAGGGCCAGGGCGAGAATGCGTGGCAAAGCTGAGATTCGGTTCGCTCTGGCAAGGCAAATTCGCTGTGCCATCCATTGTCGAATGGCAGCGCCGCCAAAAGCGAACTGGGGGGAGAGGAGAGGAGAGGAGAGGAGAGGATGATGATGGGGCGAACG
Organism: Amauroascus niger; assembly: GCA_001430945.1. Classification (NCBI taxonomy): domain Eukaryota; kingdom Fungi; phylum Ascomycota; class Eurotiomycetes; order Onygenales; family Onygenaceae; genus Amauroascus; species Amauroascus niger. The sequence continues at coordinate 132,563 of LJPK01000960.1, read as the reverse complement.
AATCCCAGCAGGAACGGATTGTCCCCGGCCTGACACGTAGAACTGGCGGTGTCCTTAGTTCACATCGGAGTGCATGAAACCTGCAGGACCAACTCACGACAATGTGAGGCTAATCCGCGTCTCCGGGTGTCAAACCTGATGTACGGAGTAATTAGGTTGGGAAAAAAAAAGGGCTGATTTCCCACACACACACACACAAACACCCCCCATGGCGCATTGCGCATTGCTTGTCGTGTGTGTGCCATGTGTGCGGATTCTGAGGTTCCAAACGGTCGCTTGTGTGCCAACCTGCTGAACTTCTAGACAAACCCGCAATTCTTCTCTTATTTCTTCTTATCTTAATTTTCTAATCTTCTTATTCCTTGTGTTACTGTGCAAAGTTGCAGATCTGAGAAATTGCTCGGGATACTGAAAAAGAAGCAATACGCTGAAAATTAAGCAGTGGGATTTTTTCTAGGTTTTCCACGTCCGAGCATCGCCTTTTATCTTTTTTTTTTTTTTTTTGCTCCTCCTTTTCGCCAGGGAGGCCTGGCAAAGATATCCTTCAAACCCGCGGGCTCAATGGATGTATTCGGGCCGGATTCTTATACACAATGAGGTTGCGATTCTGAAAATGCCTTGACACGCTTCGTTTCGGCCCGCCTTCAGTCTTGAATCTTGATATGTGCCCAACTCACTCGAGCCCACCTCATGCCTGAACCTCGCGGAGTAACTACCTACCCTTCTCAATATCGACTTTCTCTGCACTTAATTGCAAACGATGAACCACGAGCCTCACGAGAACCATACCTATACCTCTTCTCCTCATCATCATCATCAGCTATATCTCGGCTCAATCTACTCGCAGCTCGCCCCATCTGCCACCCTCAGCCTGGTTCACGCCTCCAGAGTGATACCAAATAAATCTACTACAACAGTAAGCTCATCAAGCTTACATTACAACTTCCAGGCATAGCTGACATATCAAATAGCCTCCGCTTTCTTCGTTGTTGACAGCTTCTTACTTCTCAGTCCCCTTTCGCGAACCTTGTTATATATCAGCCGCCTGAGCCAGACAGCATCAATCAAACACCTTTTCGAGCTTCCCCGAAATACTGTACTATATACTTTAATACGTTTTACTCTACGCTCTGTTTTATCCTGGTTGTGAGAGATCAGGGGAGACGTTGAGTACAGACCGACGATTTCTAGAACCTTTGTTTTTTACGGCCGATCAAGCGATCTCTTGCTATTCGAGAGATTATTTTCTCAAAGTGCGGACCATAATTTTCTGCAGCTTGAACGGTTCCAATTCGGTTCTTGACGAATTGACGACTGAGCCTTCTGTGACCGAAGTCGGCATATTATCGTGTTACCGGAAGCCGCAATACTATTCTAAAAAAAATCAACTTTATTTGGCGCTTTGTCAAATCTGATAAATACTTTAAGCGCCGGGGCTTGATTGATCGTCGTATTCAAGGTGAGATAAATACCCAATTCACTTTGTACCCGGTTTGGCTATTTAGCCGCCGGGGCCCCATGCCCCCAGCAAACATTTCCCCGAACAAATCTACAACGCACAGATTACGAGGAGCTATTTCTATATAAAGATCAATGGACCTCTGAATTGCATTTTGCTTATTTATTTGGGTTGATTTCCCTGGTTTCATCCCACTCTCAGTTCCGCTTTCTCCTTTGCACCCCCTCTGAGCCGCCCAATTCACCATGGATACCCCTTCGACCAAGAAAGTTGATTACCAGCGACAAGATCCTGACCATGTGCCGGAGCTAATTCGACTCTCCTACCAGTGGAAGAATTCAGCAGAGCCTCCCGCGTTCGCTTTATGGATGGCCTCCTCAGAGGTGGACCAAAAGTTTTTGGGCCACTTTGCAAGAGCAACGAGCCACACGAACCCGTTTCTCTCGGGAATGCTCTACAAGATTCTTGGGCTTTCAGTAGTTCTGTCAAAGAAACTTCTTCGAGCCCGCAAATTGCGTCGACTTGATCCAACTAGAGAGACCAAATCTTTCCAGCTTTACCATCATATCCTATGGCTCTCTCGCGAAGGATTGATCGTTGTGGAGCAATATATCCTTCCAATGGTTGCTGATTACATCGACCTGAAAGTCCTATCGTACAAGCTCCAAGCCTCGTTTTATCACATTTTTGTTCTTTTCCACAACCAACCGAGGGTCCACCATCTGGGGATTCACCCGTTTCCTTCTTCGACTTCACATGTTGACCTTACCAATGGGACCCGAAATGGTCGGACAGACGTCGACACCGCAAGTCACCGAGACTCCATCGTCCCCTCGCCTCCGCCAAACATGGGCGGGCCTGTAGGCGGAGGGAATTATGTTCAATCCCGGCCACCAGGCCTTGGAATCCAGCCCGAAAACCACAAGTTCGCCGCATCATTCATCCTCCCGGCGATCGATTACACACCTCGCGCCACGGCATGCTTCAGCTACTCGGCACTCCTAGCCGACCAACTCCTCCCAGGCTCTCACCCTATCAGACTATCAGTCAAGCTCGAATATGCCGCCTACCTATACGACTGTCTCAATGACGCAGCCGCATGCAGGCGACTCGCCAAACAGGCGATCGCAGACGTGTACAATGCCCAAGAAGGCATGGACGACGAAAGTTTTGAAGATGCGGCGGAATTAGTCGGTACTTTGGGCAAGATGATCAAGAGAGGAGGCAAAACCAGCAGCGCCGGCGGAAGCAGTGCGGCTGGAGGTGACAAGTCGTGGAGTGAAGGTGCCCATAGCACGCCGACGCGTGCTGCCGCAAGCGGAGAGAACACGCCTCGATTATGGCAGAAGCGAACGCCTACCAGTGCAACCGGTGTTTCGCCTAATATATACGACCCGGGGATGGGCCGGCCGATTTGATCTGGGAAGACGATTTTATCTTCTCAACCTCTTCAAAGATGTGGTGGCGAGATAGGATATAGTATTTTTTTCTTCTTGCTGAATCCTATTCTCTGCTTTATTTTCTGCTTTTTGTTGAGAATTGTACTATTGGCGTGGTGTTTCTGCTTTTCGTGCAAAAGGTGATACCCGCCGTATTAGATTTGCATTTCTATTGACTGATATTTACCCGTGTATTTATGTATGTACCTATTTCTCGATTAATCTGACATCTCTGGAATTCAACCTAGAATCCACATTGGAAGACCACTGTCTGTGACCGAGTTCTCAACGTGAGAATGACCCGATGATCAGAGACTTTTGAACTAGAAGGGTAGCCGCAAAAAGGGGGAGGATCGATAATTATGTTCAGACGCTTCTTCCTCTAAAGGAGAGAGAGTCACTCTCTCCCTTCGAGTGTTTCCCTCGCATTTAAACAAAGTGCCAGGCTGCCCATTGTCAAAACGACCAAAGCTGTTAAATATCATTTGCCCAACTGGGATTGCCAAGGGCGGGATTTGGTTAGCCAGTAGTTAGTTAAACCTCACGTGCCGCGAGCCTCGGCTTTAAGCAACAAGGGCCGGGCCAAGGTTAAAATCCCCCACCCCGAACACATCCCAGCTCCGGGGGGGAAGCTTGGGCTTGTTTCGAGTCTCGACGATGGATATAAGATGCTGATGAAGGAGGGCAGACCGGTTATGGGAGAACATTGGAAAGGCATAGACTCCTTTTGATTTGTATTTATATCTTTTTTTATTCCGCCTCTCGAGCCAGAACCCCCCCAGCTTATATCACAGTTCGGTTTAGAACAACCGTCTTTCCATCGGATCTGGGCTTTAACAGCGCTGATAGAACCCATCGCTCGTTCTGAAGCCTCCATAGGAACCAGACCAGACCGACATTGAGAATGGCAACCAACTCAGCGAGTCCCATTCCTTTCGCCGAACCTCCGTATCTTTGCGGTCTCCCTTCCCCTTACTACACAGAAGCCCACAGAGAATTCCAGAAGAAATGTCGGGCATTCCTTTGGGAGAATATGAACAAGTATGCCATGGAATGGGAGCGCGAGAGCCAAGTCCCGGAGCATGTATTTGAGACGTTTGGCAAGAATAACATGCTGTTGCCAAACCTGCCCTCTCCACTGCCAGTTGACTGGCTGAAGAAGCTCAATATTCATGACATTTTGGGAGTCAAAGTGGAAGATTGGGATCTGATATATACTGGTATATACCTGGATGAGGTGGGTGAAAAGTTTCTCTATCTGGACTCTCTCGAGGCCTGGGCTAACAACATGATTGTGTTTTTGCGGGAATAGATGGCCCGATCCGGATTACACGGTCCGCCTAGTTCTTTGACGGCCGGCCTGGCATATGGTATCCCTCCGATTATCAAGTTTGGTAGCGATCAGTTGAAGGAGAGGTTCCTTCCAGACTTCTTGACGTGCAAGAAAAGAATGTGCATTGCTATCACAGAACCCGATGCGGGTAGTGACGTTGCCAACATTACTACGACAGCAGTCAAGTCCGCGGATGGAAAACATTATATCATCAATGGTACAAAGAAATGGTGTGTACGGTTCCATTCTGTCTTCTTCAACGTTTAGGAATTGTTCTTTTTCTTACACCTTCCTCGTAAAGGATCACAAATGGTATCTGGTCCGACTACACCACAATGGCTGTTCGCACCGGTGGCCGCGGAGCCGCTGGCTTGTCGATCATGGTTGTTCCTCTGAAAGATTACCCAGGAGTAACGATGCGCCGATTCTATGTCAGCGGACAAACCGCCAGCGGTACTACATACATTGAGCTTGACGATGTCAAAGTCCCAGTTGAGAATCTCATCGGGGAAGAAGGCATGGGGATGAGATATATCATGACCAACTTCAACCATGAGCGTCTTACCATCGCAGTTGGCGTGACACGTCAGGCACGTGTGGCACTCAGCTCGGCCTTTGAATACTGCATGAAACGAGAGGCGTTTGGCAAGACATTGATGGATCAGCCCGTCGTCCGACATCGTCTGGCCAAGGCAGGAGCCGAATTGGAATCAATGTGGGCGTGGGTTGAGCAGTTCCTGTATCAACTCAAACACTTGCCCAAGGAAGAGGGCGATCGTCGACTTGGAGGACTCACCGCTCTAGCCAAGGCAAAGGCCGGAATGGTGTTGAACGAGTGTTCACAGGTCGCCGTGCTATTGTTTGGTGGCAATGGGTTGACCAGAACGGGCCAGGGAGAGCTGGTCGAAAGTAAGTGTTATTTCTCTATCTGTTGTCTTGACAATCTGCGATACCTTTTATCTGACTTGTTTTCTACTTTGTAGAAATATCTCGTGAAGTTTGGGGCGCTCGTATCCCGGGCGGTTCAGAGGATGTGCTCCTCGACCTCTCGATCAGGCAGCTTGTCAAAGTGTTCAAAGCTGAAACTAAGAAGTTAGGCCAGTCGAGACTTTGATTTAGTTTGATCATTTCCTTCTTTTCTATGTAAATATACACATGACGCTGCGAGTGTTATGAGATTTGGATAGCTATACCCTTTATTAGCCTTCAGTAACTCAGGTAGGTAGCCAGTTATACGGAGCAGTCAGTATTCCACAAAACACAGGTGTTCCTGCAACTGCTTTCAATGTTTCATTATTCCCATTCGTTTCAACTTCCCCCGGGTCTTCAATCACAGTCCGTGGCCGTGCCACAGTAACCACATCCGAGGCGATGACGACGGCTTCCCGTATTCTGGGGCTATTTGCGGAGGCCGCTGTAACCTTTGTTTCGGCGTTATTCACTCGATCTGGTTAGTTGTCCAGTACCTAGTTAACCAACTGATGTAACCAGTTAACACCGCTGCCTAATAATGCTGTGTCGAAGGATTTGTCTCTCGTTTCGGCATCTCGTTGGATCACCCCGCAAAGCTTTTCAACGAGGCTATGACACACCAGACAGATCTTGAAAGCCTCGCTGCTTGTCTTGGTACTTCCAAAATATGATCGTGTTCCCTGTCAACGACTTTAAGTGACGCAGACTTGGGAAAGAAATGACAAAAGGTTGCGGGCAAGAAATGGCCCCCCTCCTTGTTAGTGTCCAATACTTCGCCCTCAGATCCTTGTGGACACCTTGAAGTTATGGTAACTACCCCTTGTCGCAGCTAACTCAGCTTGTCCTGGAGAACTGAAAAAAAAAGACAATGTTGGCCTCGTTTCCACCCTTTTCTCTCTCTCTCTCTCTCTCTCTCCCCCCCTCTCTCTTTTCCACCAGGTTGGGGAGTCTCAACTCCTGGGGAACGTGGCTTATCCTCCTATATCGAGTCATTATATGAACTGGAGCATACCTCCCCAGGCTTGCATAACTACCATGTGCACCTATCTCCGCACACTTACTGCCGACGACGCGCGTTGCTGGAAGAGCAGGCCTCTTTCACATCTTCTGCCATTCTTTTCTGTTGCGATTCTCATTTTGCATTGCGTGAATCAATCCTGAACCCTCAGAGAGAGAGTAATAAATAATGAAAAGAACCATCTGTCAAATATGCGGATGGGCCTGCTGACACCAGCACCATGGGTGGCTGTCCTATGCCTCTGTGAAGCTCTCATGATCGGGATGCGGTATCCGCCAAATGATAAAACGGGACTTCATTTCTACCTCTCTGCGCCGGTTGCAGAACTCGGAGGTTCGCTTCTTCTTTGTCTTCTTCTCCAGCTAGTTGTGCTCAGCGTCAATGCATTGCGCTAATACTTGTTACGCACAAAATAGATCCGTTGTCCCCTCAGACCTGCATCAGACCGAGCCTTCGCTTTCTCACATACACTGACATCAAGCCACCATGCGTGAACGAAACAACATCTAATCCAATTCCGCCGGCTCTGCTCACCATAACTACCGACATCAAACCAATACAATTTCCAGGTCCCTTCCCACCAAGCTCCAAACGGCATCCAAACCCGACATCTAAGGCCGCCTCATCATCTATTCCCAGTCCCGAGCCTATCAAACAACCTCCCAACAACATCTCCGACGATACTACCATCGTGTTAATACCATCCAAGACCTCCGCAACTTCGAACCCTCTCACACCCAAGCCCGTCGCTCCTTACAACCCCTCATTTTCGCGCGACGTCCACTTTTTCCAAAACACCTCCACTTCCTCCTCCTCGGAGGCTAATTCTGGCGGAGCACTGTCCGAAAAGACAAGAAAAGAGGTTAAGCAGAGCTGCTTCGGCCTGATTGTTTGCCTGGTTGTCGCTGTCGTGTGGCTTTGATCGGAATGCTACTGGCATTGCATTCTACTTTCTCCGGGGTGCGGCGCGATTTCCACAATCACCACCAAGATAAAATAATGAGTTGATGACGATATGATTGTATCATGAGAACTTTTTGTGATTTTAGCTGGCCTTTTTTTAATGCTCAGACGATCGCAAGGGAGGCTTTTTTGCATGCACACGTGATCGCACTTAAAACCCCCATTACTCCCAGGATACCTGTTGTGTTTAAAATGGATTCAATAAAAAATATTGTATGTCATGGAAGACCAGGCATAAAACTCTCCAACAAATCGGACAACGATAATCTTCCACCTCGATCAAGAGTAACGCGAACAGGTGAATTATTCATACAAAAAAATTCCGAATGCAGAAGCCGAGTAGGCTCTTTTTCAACAACCGTAGAACACAATCCGGCGCCATGAGCTAAATTTAGCAGGTAAACTTCTCTCCTTCAAGAAAAGCGAATTAAACATGAAGCGAAGGGCAAATCTGATCGAGAACCCGGCGAGCTCTCACATCACTCACCCGCAAAAGAGAAAAGGAAAAAGAAAGATGTGATGATACCCTGATATAAACGGCAATAATACCCGGTTTTAATCGTCCTTCAACTCATTCTCCAAATCAACTGGCAAGCTCTCCAACCATGACATATCTCTCGTCCGTCGAACAAACGGCTCATCGGCATCAGCTTCCCGCTTGATCTCCTCCTCATCCTCAATCTCGATTATCTCCGCGCCAAGATTCTGCATTGCAGTCAGACATTTCAAAGCCAGGGGGCTGAATTTGCGGTATCGAATGAGAAGATCAATGGTGCGATTCCAGCCATTCTCAACAGCATTTGGAGGGAACTCCTGGTACGCGCTGGCACACAGACGAGCTGCAAGCAGAACAGTACCGCAGCAATACACGTAGCCTAGATTGTCCCACCAAGAAGGAACAGGACCAACATGTTGCGTTTCTTCGTCCACTCGCTCATGAGTGGTCAAAATATCGACAATTTCGATGGCAGCGAGGACGCATTTGATAACGCCTTCTTTAGCAAGTGAATACATGACTGGTGTATCGACCATGCGTTGGAATGGCCGGCCCAGTTCAACTAGATTGTACCTGCCGAGTTCTGGATCAGCAGCGAGTATACCTATGAATGGGCGCCAAAGCAGTATCCGCATATGAAGATACCGCACGCGGAGAATATTGTGCTGACGGTGGGCAATGGCGTTCTCAGAAGGTGGTGCATTTGGCTGAAGAAATGGCGGTAATGCAGAATTCCAATTGCATAGCAATCTATCGATACTAAGCAACTTCTGAGGATCAAAACTTTCCAATGTTTTGCGCGGTGAGCGGCCGTCGGTGATGCGAAGCTCCTCCTGGATAGAAACAATGTCTTCATATCTTTCATACAAACGGCAAGACGCAGTAAAGAATTCAACGATCGAAGGCCTGTCAGTGTCAGTGATTGGTTGACCGCCGAAGATAACGTCGACGTATTCCGTCTCAAGAGGGATAGGCAAATGAGCATGAAATGAAGGAGAGGTAATCGATGCTATCCCAGCATTCATGGCAACTATCCTACAAAAAAGTTAGCTTTGAACTGGATCTCTGTCGGAGTTTGACTCGTCAGACTTACTTTTCTAACAGAACGCAACTATGCCACAACCTCTTGGCGAGTTCTTTTTCTGTCCTTTGCTCCAAATGGTGACTCCCGGATTTGAGATGGAGATGCAGAACCTGTGCAGTTCGAATGGCAATGCCAATTGCTTTCCAAGCAGCATCTAAGTTTCCAATCGCAAGCAAGTATTGGGTAGAAACGATGTAAGCCTGAATGCACTCCGTATCTTCACCATTCAAGCTTCCAAGGCGTATGAGGTTCTGAGCCCTGGCAAAGTATAGTGAAGCATCGTCCTGGCCATCAGCATCTGCAGAAAGGGAACCGAGTGCTAACATAACATTGACGATTCCTTGAAAGACCTCCGAAACAGTAAATGGCTCTTGCCACAAATCCAGATACCTAACTTGGAAAGCTGCAAGATGAAGTATCGGCAAATTGACATATTCCCGGGTCAAGTAGACTGCTAACAGATGGTCCGCAACCTCTCGTGAGGGAAGTATCAAATCTTTGGCCTCCGGTTGTGACCTCACAAATCCAATATTAGCTTTTAGCTTGTTGGACAATCTCTGTAGCTCCGTTTGGGATACTTTGGTGAACCCCGGCTTTGACGTATCCGTACGCTGAGAAATCGCTTCCTTGAGCTCAACCAAAAGCATTTTGCCATTATCTGAGCTTCCAGAGGTGTCTGAATTTTCAGATTTGTTCAGGTTTTCTATTGACCCGGTGGGCGAAGGAGGAATGGTTGAAACATTTCGATAGTCTCGTCTTGCAGGCTGTATTGGAGCTTCTAATTCCATTTCAATGCTGGACGCATCATCGCTATCTTCAGAAGAGGGCAGCCCTACAATAATTTCAGGCTCGGCAGCTACAACTGCAGTATCAGCATCATTAATATCGTGGGTGGAAGAGGGATTAGAGCAGGATAATAATGGTGATGCCAGTCGCCGGACAGTGCTTTCGCGTTCTACAGCCGCAGCAGCAGCAGCATCACTATCACTATCATCATCTGTAGATGAATGATGAGAGGAGGATAACGACGGTGATGATATACGCCGGATACGACCTTCAGATCTGGCGGTAGAATTTTTACCAACACCATCAATATCTTTTTCGTTATCGACGGAGGAAACAGCGTGGTCGGAGGATGACGCCGACCGTTTACGTCTGACACCGCCTTCGGGCACAACAGTGGTAGGGGCTTCAGCTTCGTCCTCGCTAGTATCAGCATCCTCGCTGTTAGTTTCAGCATTGGTAGGGGGCTCAACGTCGGCCTCGCTAACATCGGCATCTGCGCTGTTGGATTTGGCATTGGTGGGAGGTTCAGCTTCGTCCTCGCTAGTATCAGTATCCTCGCTGTTAGTTTCAGCATTGGTAGGGGGCTCAACGTCGGCCTCGCTAACATCGGCATCTGCGCTGTTGGATTTGGCATTGGTGGGAGGTTCAGCTTCGTCCTCGCTAGTATCAGTATCCTCGCTGTTAGTTTCAGCATTGGTAGGGGGCTCAACGTCGGCCTCGCTAACATCGGCATCTGCGCTGTTGGATTTGGCATTGGTGAGAGGTTCAGCTTCGTTTTCACTAACATCGGCTTCAGCGCTGTTTGATTCAACATTGGTTTTAGTTTCGTTTCCTCTAGTCTGAGCTCTGTTGGGTTCGGCCTCCGTGAACAGAGGTGGTGTGGGCTTGTGTTTGACCGACGAACGAGACAGCCTTGGATGTTTTCGAGGACGATCTTCGTCTTCGTCGTCGGATCTTTGGTGTAACAAAGACCTCTTCCTAGGTCTTAGAAGAGGCATTATGTCAGAGAACAAAGAAATCCAGGATGATTAAGGAGCTGGAGGATTGGCTCACAATGAAGGACGTGCAGGAGTCGATGTCGGATATTCGCATTCGGATCCAATATTTTTACTAGCACACGGGCCACAAACTGCCATTCATCAGTTGTTTGGCCCATCTATCACGACATAAAGACAGGTAATGATACGGCCTGAGCATACAAGTAGACAACTACTCACCTGGTGTTTCCCTGTCACATCTTTTCTTCTTGGCTTTGCAAACTATACACGCCGGTCCAGTGCGGATGGATGTAACACTCACTTGGCTAAGACGAATGGATGCATTGCTAGAGTTCGGCAATCGATATGTACATTCTTTGTCTTTCTCTAGACACTGGCCACAGACTTCGGGGAAAGTCAGCCAAGGAGAACGAAGTGAGGGGAATTCGAGCGATTAAAAGCACTCGGTGAAAGGGTCGCCGGCTGAGCTTAACTGACTTGGACGCAATCCGTCACACTTCCTATGCCTCATACGACAAGTATTGCATCGTTGCGGTTTCGACGCTGGAGTGCTCAATTCAACTGGTTTTTCCTCTCCCATGTTGACCTGCAAGCCGGACGCGTCGTCCAAACCGTCTGGAGCGAGACAAGACAACGCGGCGGCCGAGTGATCCAGTGAGGGTTGACTGGGAGCGAAACGCGTCAAGAGCGAATTGAGCCTGGAAGTAAAAGTAAATGGGTGAAATGGCATTGTCATAGAGCAACGCTCGTCCGGGGAAATAGGAGCTCTTGCAGGCAGAGCTGCATGGCCGATAGTTAACAACAAAAAAAGAAGTTCCCGCATTCCCTTTAGACTTTGGGCCGTTGAAGCTCCTGTCAAGCGCGGCTTATGTAACGAATTAGGCGCTAGCAGATTAGTGCGGGCCGGGAGAGCCAGGCGGAAGGGTGAGTTGATTAGCCAATCAAAGACGGTGCAAACAAAACAAAAGCAGAAAGCGATATTCGTGATACTTTCATGATGATTTTTATCTCAAAACACAGGTGTTTATAAGACAAAAGGAAAACTGTCTTCAAGATAGTGTAAACCCTCCCCTCCTTTCTTTATTTGGAATATACTATTATAATGGTTGCCGCAACCCTAGCTAAACGGCCTACTCATGCCACAGAACTCAATATAAGCGTCCTGGATATTCTCCATGTCTAGCCCTCGAGTTTTCTCGATTTCGAATCTCCAGGTAGAGAAAGGCCCAATGGCGGCTTCGGAGCTTGCGTCAGGGTCCCCTGTATTCATATACCCAAGCATTTGAGTGCTGAGTGCCCGGGTGTGTGTGCAGCTCGTGAGGTCTTGGATGCCGCGATTTTCGTATTCAAAATCGAGCCGCACTGGCTGGGATGAAAATCTCCATATCGTTCGCATTTCGTCGACGATTTGTTCGTTGCCCAACATTGAGATCTGTACAGAGACCAATTCCTGTTTCAGATCATTTTCTCCTATCTTCAGCCCGACGACCCAAAATCGGATCTGGCTCAACCGGATGTTGTTTTTGCGATGGAATAGTTTCGCCTCCGGCTCGGTTTTGCTATTCGCAAGCATATGCGGTTTCAGCATTATTATCACTGCGTGCTTCTGAACTTTTTCTCCACTTAAGGCATCCGTCTTCTCTCTGCATTCCTTCAACGTCAGTAATTCTCCCTCCGTAAGCCGATAAACCGGCCCCGTGTGGCCGTCTGCTGGCCATTTTGATTTAACGAGATGGGAATATTTCTCCTTTGCAAGGACCCATTTCTTTTCGACATCTTTGGCCCATTTATCAAGCGCGCTGGAGTCATAAAGGGGACCATCGCTTTTGAACTGGGGTATATCCACCAGGCCCCAGTATCTGACAGCACGTGCCGCCATATTTATATGCAGCATTGTGTCAAACCGGAGGTCGTCACGGGCTTTCCGTAGCCAGAGGCAAATCGTTGGTAAGTTTGCATCTAAAGCCATTCGTGCACTACCCAAAACTTCCATTTGTTTATCGCAAAGCTCTTTGTCTTGCCGAGCAGTGTAAAGCATCTCCAAAGCCGAGTTGTAGTCCATAACAGCCGAATTGCGATTTTTTATTAACTCCATGTAGTCGTCAAGTTCTTCTTTCAATTTGTCGCCTTTTTGGGCCGGGATGGCAGCCTTGAATCTCTTCAAAAGGTCTTGAATCTTATCTGCTTCTGCCATAAGTTTGATAGCCCCCGGATCATCCGGTTCAAGAGAGTGGTCCTTGCGGCTGTGGAATGCATCCGATAGTGCGACAAGGTTTTTCCCAGCATCTCCCAATTCGGTGATGACATGGTCTTTATGTACACTCATCCCCGAAGAGTCCTTGATTTCGGTGTACGATTTGTGGCCCACGTTGGCTACTTGGGTCTGCATGTATCGTTAGCATATAAGGGGTGAATCTTTGCGAGAAAGAAGAAACAGAATTTGGCTCATAAATGGCAAGGGCAGCTTCTCGCAAACATATATGATTTTAACAAGCACATGCGAACACTTACGGCTGCTGTAAACCACGACGGAGCCATGGCAAGTGTTGCAAAAGCGTCAATAACCATACCGGCATCAAGTTGAAGTCGATTCTTGATATCGTCGGATACGACCTTTACAGAGTCCTTGACTGCAATCCGCTTTGCCTTCAAAAGTGGCGTGAATAGCGAAATTTGGTAAGTAGCCGTTTGCAATGGCGAGTTCGCATCCTGCAAAATCGCAATACGATTTTCAGCATGGTCTCTTCTCTTTTCAAACATCGAAACGCTATCGGATATAATGTTTGCAACTTTTCCCTGCTCTTTCATCGCTTTCACATATTCTTTTTCTTTGTCTTCAAAACTCCTCACGGTTACTAGCAGCGACTCAATTCGGCTGTGGTAGAAATCGTAGGTTAGGCGAGGAGCAAAATCCTCCGCGAGACCAAACAAGTCCTTTCCTTTCAGTATCTGGTTCAGCATACTGGTTGCATGCGAGTGAATTGAAGTCAATTGATCCGCAATCTGCAAGCTGACCCGGTGGTTGTCTTGGAAGTCCTCAAATTGTTCAAGCAGGTTAGATTCTTTACCTTGAAAACTCCCGTCCGCATCAGCAGTCCAAAGCAATGGCACGAAACCAAGCCGGTTGACGAGCCTTTCGTATAACAATCGCGCCATTCCCCGGCTCCTACCGTCAGTAGCAAAGTACAGACTGTTGGCTCTATTGAGAACCATCTGGTTTTGCTCCGGAAGTACGTAAGCGTGGCTTACATTGAGCGTTTTGAGAGATCCATCAAAAGAGAAAGGGAAAACCTGAACTTGTCCGGCTGTACCATCTTTCCCACGAGACCCTACCTTCACACCAGTCTGGTATCCGTTGCCTCCAGCTCCCGCGATCCCTAGCCGTTTGAAAATGTTAGAGAAATATGAAGCATACCTGTAGGGAGCACATATCCATACCTTTTCTGGCGCTGCATACGTCCTCTTTGGTATCAAGCTGTTGCTTTCGCATCGCAATAACGACAAGATTGTACAGAGGTTTTAAAGACTGTTTGAGCTCGGTAAATGGCAGTTCGCAGGGAGTGGTAGTTGGTTGTAAGGAGGCAGTTAGTTCTTCATCCGACGTAGTACTATTTGGTGCGAGCCATGCTTCGATGGTATTCCTCACGCTTTCAAAACTTTCACCGTTCCCACACTGAATGGGGTCTTCGTCAGACTCCTTTCCAACTTGCAAAGACAACAGGCGCTGGATCTGTTCGTTGTAACTTGAAGCGGCCTCCTCGATCTCGAAGGGAACTTCCCGAGTCTTCTCAACTTCAAGTGATAGAAGGGCATCAATTGCCTTAGAAACAAGTCTTGCTGGTTCGATCAAAGCTTCCGCCTTTTCAACCAGTGATCTTAGATCAGACAGTTTCCCGTCTGATATGATTGCTGGCTCAGTCTCAACGAGAGGCTGCAAAATGTTACTCCGCACACCGGTCATTATTTCTGCCCAAGACTGGGAAGAAGAATTGAGTTGATAAATGGATGCAGCTATGGCCTGAGTCCAATGTCCGTAAGAGAGACATATGAAACCTAAACCATAAGTAAGATAAATATTACGCCGTCCAGTATCACGAAGACTTACCGCCATTACCTCCCTTCCCGCCGGTTCCACCAGTCTTGTCTATAGCTGATGTATTACCTCCCGGGCCGCCCCGACCTCCAGTAGCTATCAGCCTGAGGTTCTGGGCGACGGAGGGAGTCATCGCTTGAACATATACACGAATACTTCCTCCATCGTCTCCGTCATTCCCAGTGAGTCCGTGATCTGCCGTCTGTGGTGCTTGTATGTCCCCAGGATTCCCTGAAACATCGATGATTCGCGTAGACAACCCTATCCGTAAGGTGTGGCAGGCAATATCTATGTGCTTGCCTGGCAATTTTATATCAGCAGGGATTTCGAGAGTTTCTGCACGGATGATTACACGCCGGCCCGTGAATTCAAAGGGTGTGGTGAGGGTATAGTCTCCGGAACTGCAAATCACGGTCGTCTCATTGCGCGAAAAATGAAAGAAATTGTCGTCCGGGACGTGCGTGATTTGAGGAATTTCGGTTTCACCCGACATCGTTTTTCAAGTTGTGTGTCGTTTATAGATGGCAATAGATGGCGGATAAAGAAGAGCAGCGACGATGAAGATAGAGGTCTCTGGAAACAGGACGCCCGCCAACTGGGTTCTCTAAGCACCCGCGAGAGAACAGAGCGCATCAACACACCACCGGGAGACAAAGTCCCCTTTTGATAGTCAGCCCTGGAAAGAAACTAAATTTGCCCCCTTTGCCACTGGGATAACTCTCCAATGACATCGTTGCTTGGGGCTGCGGGAAGCGAGCATGCCAGGGGAAACAGCCCTCATGACCAACAAGGGATCAGGGCGGGTTCTTCTTGACAACCGTCCTCGGAGAGTGAACGTACAGGCCATGCATGAAAACCCAGTCCACATGGCATTGTGCATAGGGCGAGTCCTGTCTGGACCGCACAGTGCAGCTGAGAAGCGACGCGGGCAGCGTTGTTATTTGTTGCGGCGGAGAGAGTGGGGGCGACCTCATGCAGTCGATGACTTCTCTCTCACGAGAAAAAATCAATAGTCTCGAGCCTGGATCCGATATCTCGCTTGCTTCAGCTCATCATTCAATCCGTCCGCGGTGAGCGGAGTTTTAACATCACGAGGCGTTTGTCTGTTTCCTAATTTTAGTTACGTGGTCTCCGTTTGTTGGCGAACTTCGCCTCTGGTCGACCTTTCACGGATGGCAATAAACTAGTTACCCCAGAATAACTACCCTATTCTATATGGATGCGAGGTGTTTATAAATATATCGAGAGCACTCTCCACCGAGAACATTGATCTCAGAAAACCTTTCGATTTCCATACAACCGGCACACCGTTTCGAACCACGAGAAATTTAGTCCTGATTAGACGCAAAGATGGCGGCAACGGTTCTATCTTTGTCTGAAATGCAGGTGAAGTTTTTGGGAAAGGACTGCTTGCAGGGCTGGGATATCTTAGTTTCCTACCAGACGGCCACGCTGAATGACATCCTCAAACAGAGGGCCTCCAAGATAAATGGTCTGACTAAGATCCCAGAGTGGCCCGCTACATGGCTAGGTAAATGCGATCAACTGTAACCGAATAGTTGAGAATAATGGCTCTTGCTGATTCGGTTTATAGATCCAATCACGGGTGATACAATCACTTCTCATGTGTCTATATCTTTGTCGAACCCAACCATCAATTTCAAAGACGGCCAGGCCTCCGTGACCGTGACTTTCAACTTGACTGGAGAAAGTAGACGAGGCGACTCCTCCGCACCCGATGTGCTCCCAGCTGGGCTGGTTCTCAGGTTGGATACAAAACTTGTTGACGTTCGAGGAACCATTGCTGGTTCTGGGGCTTCGGCTGAAGTGGACACTTCTTCCTCAAAAAAAGAGGAAACTTCATCAACAATCTCAGTTTTCGAGCCTGGGACTGAGCAGGCAAGGGCCATTGCAATTGATTTTGGTTCAGGAACAATTGGCATAACAGTACCCGAGTTGCCCGAAGATCAAGCGGCATTTGTTAGTTCTCTCGTGGCTGATATCCAGGAGCATTTCCAAAAATCCGTTGGCTTAAAATGTTATCTGGGAAGTGTCTCGAACAAGACTTCTGTCGACGTGGCAGGTGCTCTAAAACCGACAACGTTCAGTTTTTCAACGATCGCGTGCGATGACAACACACCCGGAGCCTTGTGTATGTGGATTGGCGTGGAGGGAGGCGCCGGGAATTATACTGTCCCCGACGACGGCAACCCCCTGCAGTTGAAAATCGAAACTATCCCATATCATCCGATCCCCAAGGACCAGACTGCTAGTATAATATTCAGTCACAATGTCATGACAAACAAATTCTTCATAGTAAGTCTCTATCGACACTTCCATCTTGACGCCGTAGCTAACGAATTTCTATAGCCTGCCCTCGGGTCCAGCAACATGGGTGCTGCTAAATGCGAATCCGTGTTAGGAAACCCAGGAATGATACTCAATTTCAATCTTCCATCGCGGGCCCTTCATGTGGATAAGATTGATAAATCCGGCTCAAGCCTCCTGGCTGTTTGGCAAAAGAAACTAGATGCTGTTGATTTCAACATGAAGGATTCCAGTGTCACGTTAAACATATGCGACAAAGTGGCCTCCAGTTGGTCCAAAGAACTCAGGCTTAAATGGTCCGTTTATACCGATCCTACGTTTGGTTCGAGTCACACCACCCACGGTGAAATCACAATGACCTTCAAGTTCGCGGACACCGGACATTGGAAGCTAACTGGTAACAAAATCGGCTTCGTCATCAAATTTCCAGAAAAGTTCGAGGTCGTACCTGTTGCGGATCAGCATTCCTTCTGGGAGAAGCTCTTTGACTCAGCTTCTGAGGATATTCCCTCCGAATACAAGAACCTCTCTCTTGAAATCCCAATGGCAGACGTAGAGTTGAACTCGATGGACTATTTCTTGACAACGAACCTAATTTTCCCTGGATACACTTCTTTCGTCCCGAACAGCCCAGACGACGGTCTCGTAGTGCCTCGAGATACCATTATCACAGGAAAAATTAGCGTTTCGGAAGCGGACCCGGTTTCACAACTAAAAATTATCGGCGGAGCCAAGTCGACAAACATGTCAACGTTAGATGTTGCCGTTCCGGAACATTGCATCAACGAAACTAAGGAATGTGAAAACATAGCGGGAATTGCTCCAGTTGCCATGACAATTACAGCAGCAGCAGCAGCAGAGGAAGCGCCACTGGAAGTAACCTCCACGATAGCACAGAAAGAAGAAGACGATAAAAAACAGAATACAGCCGTCCAGGCCAAACCCGCTTCGCAATTAGCAAAGGACCTCATGGACCCTAAAGGGGCTTTCTTCGGGGATATTACGAGGGCGACTATGAACAAAGACAATGCTCTGAAAGCAACTTTGAATGTCCTAGAGCAGCATGGGTATGACCACATAACCGAAGCGCAAGTCAATCAAATGCTTAACATCGCAACTCCAAAAGAGCCAGACGCAAAAGGAGCAGACACAAAAGGGGCAGAAACCCAGGACAAAGGCGGATCCGAGAGACAGCTTCAGGGCCAGCAAACTGATCAAACTTCATCACTGTTCTCACTGAATATGTTTGGCGGGAGGTATTATTTTGATGGTTCCGAAAGACAGCTGATCGTCAGCCCCCTAACCGGCAAAATCAAGGTTGATGCAGTTGAAGCTGTTCCCACATTCTCAACGGATCCGGTAACACATATCACTACCACCAAATGGAGCGTGCCCACGAAGAATTACTCCGTCGTTTTCAGTGACGAGATCCAGGACGATGATACTTTCTTGGCCAGTTTCACTGGGACAATGAAAGATGTAGTCACGAATGAAGAGGTGGATATATCTGGAAAGAAGAGATTGGTAGACAGCACCGAGAAAGGTATCATGTCTGCCAGGACAAGTGATCTTATTACCATTGTTGGTTTTAGTGTTGGAAATACCTTGTCGCTGATCGGCCTTGCCCTTGCCATTCGTTGGCGGCCAAAGGATAAGATTCAACAAGATCCTAATCAACCTGCAGAACGGAGGCAGGCAGCTGGGGAAGAGGCGAGCAACTTGGTTGAGAAGTCAAATAAGGTCGGTGAACTAAGGCGCAAAAGGACTATCGAGCTCGTACGACGTCTCAATGGTACGGCGGCACAGGAGGCCGAAACAAGAGCGAAGATGGCTGGTGTCGAGAAAGCCTTTGAAGCCGATGTGAAGAAACTCTTAGAAAAAGCGTCAACCCAGGTCCGAGACTCCGTCAAAGGAGAAGCTGCGCAGCAGGTATCAGAAGGAACTGGTGATTTCAATACTCATGTCGATGCTGTCAACAACCTGTTGAAGGATCGAGTGGAATCATACATACAGGAGAGCATCAGTCCTAATATTCACGAAAGCCTGATGATCTGGAAAAAGGCAGGATACATCACCGAGGCAGAAATTAGCCAAATTGCCAAAGAGGGGCTCAAACCACTCATTGAACGAAAGCTCGCCGATCTTACTAAAGCGGAAGCTGAAGCTCCTTCAGTGGCTGAGGCAATAGTCAAATGTGCTGCGGCGGAAAAACACTTCACTGAACATGAAGCGATTTTCAAAAACGTCGAGAAAGCGAAAAACACCGCAGTTAAAGCCGAAGGTGAATGGAAGAAGAAGTATGAGGCAAAAGAGAAAGTTATTAAACAGAAGGAAGCAGCGAAGGATCTAGAAGTAAAGGAAGCAGAGAAGAAGCAGATGGAAGCAGATATAAAGAAGCTCAAAACAGACCTGGACGCCTTGTCAAAGGAGCACTTGAAGTCGATAGTGGAGGCTCATGAAAAGATGCAAAAATTAGACAAAGAGAGACATGAGATGGAAAAGAAACGTGATAAAAGAGAACAGGAACGAAAAAGGAAGACTGAGGCTGTGGAAGCAGCGCTCAAAAAGAAGCAACACCAGGTTCACCACTAAGGTATGAGTTTTAATAGCATAGCACGATTGGATTTAAGAAGCAAATATGCAATAAATAGTCAGTCAATCAATATTGACAACTTGACAAGTCCAAATGGTTTGAGAGCTGTGTGATCATCATTCCAATTGTAACTGAACTGCTTAGGTGCAATCTATGCGAGCCCAAACTCCTAATCCGAAAATCTAGGTCTTCATGAAGCCCTGTTAATATAGTTAGTTAGTTAACAAAACTGAAGAGGGGTCTCATACCCAGAGTTCACTTCAGGACATGTACATAGTCATTGTCGCCGGGTTCCAACATGGCTCGGAGTCCCATTGACACTGACCAATTTATTTTAGTGCTCAAAGCGCATCCTGTTCAGTAATAAGAAGGTCCTATCACAGTTCTCACAAGAGAAAAAAGAATGGCCTTCTCTCGCGATGTGTGACATGTCATCACGTCTCCTCCTCCATGGCCCGGAATCAAATGTTCCATTTCAACTCTCCCCCGCACGGGATCCGAATCGCAGGTAACTAGCCTTCGGCCCGAACGCAAATCGATGCACAACCGGAAGCTCTCAGTTAAATAAGCAGGACGGACTCGTCGATCAAGGACATTTATTTTCCATGGAGTCGAACGTGCCCTAAATCAAGAGAACATTCAGGAAATAGGTTTCAGGAAGATTAAGAAGATTTTGCTCCTAACAGCATTCTCTTAAAAAACGATGCAGGCGGCAAACAGGTTACGAACAGCGTTACGGACGGGCCGAGGCCTTGCGTTTGGCGCATGGCAGATGCTCCCAGGGGCAAATCATGCTCGAATATTGGCCAACAGTGGTTTCGACTGGGTTTGTGTTGACACCGAACATGGGAACATTGCAGGTATGTATTAAACCTCCTGACTCGGCTATTATTGTGATAGATAGACATACCTTGGGCGGTTGAAAGGTTCCCAAGTATATTGGATCACTCTTAGCGGGCAATCATAACTGACTGTAGCCACGATTAGACGCCCAAATGCATGAAGCTGTGGCTGCAATAGCTGCATTAGGGGTGAGCCCGATAGTCCGCATCGCTGCAAACGAGGGCTGGATGGTCAAGCGTAGGGATTCAGCCTAAAGTCCAGCGCAAGAAGCATAAATAAAGCCGCTGACATCTAAATAAAAGGCGCGCTTGATTCCGGAGCCCATGGTATACTGGTACCATTACTTGAGACTGTGGAAGACGCCAAAAAATTAGTAGAAGCTGCAAAATTTCCTCCCATGGGAAAGAGAGGCTTCGGCAGCCCTTTTGCCATGAGGTCATTTGGGAGTGTCTCTCAGACGGAATATCTGTTCCAAGCAAACGACGCCTTGCTTACGATCGTGCAAATTGAAACCAAGCAGGGTCTAGAAAATGTGCGTTATCAAAATCTGCCTTGCAGAAAAAATCCTTCTCTATCATACATGCACCAAATAACTAATATAAGTTGGTGTGGAATTAAGGTTGAGGAGATCGCCAGGGTTCCGGGCATCGACGTCTTGCTTGTCGGTCCATATGATCTAGGGAATAACATTGGCCGGCCAGTGATAGATGGTTTCCATCCTGAGTTGGAGGCGGCAATAGACCGTATTCGCAAAGCGGCGGTGGACAATGGCAAGAAAGCTGGTATATACAGTCCAAATGGAGAAATGGCAAAGAACTTTGTCGATCAGGGCTTCCACATGGTATATTGCTCAAAACTCCAAACTCCATCGCCTGTAATTTTGTTGAGGGGTCTTCTAATATGTGTTGCTTTAATTGTATAGGTATCCGTTACTTCTGACGTCTCGGCGCTCTCAGCACATCTCGGGGGTTCGTTGAAGGCGGCGAAGGCATGAAGGTCAGCTCCGTGTAGGCAATTAAAAGATTCGCTAAATGTTTCGTTTTAATATGTCTCTTTCTGTAAATTGTAGAACTAGACTTACAAGCTTAGTCTGAACGTTCGACTTCATCCATTGCCTTTTCCAGCTCTTCTGCAGTGAACCGATGAAACAGCTTTTTAGCTTCCGAAAGCACCTCAGGTTCGCTGTTGGCCGATATCTTTTGAATATGTAAAACAGGAACTTCATATTGATACGCCTGCTTCCACTCCTTATTTCTCAACACGTCCACTTCGGAGTAGTCGAACGGTCGTCGCGTTCGGACCTGGCTCAGCGTGTGCTTGACAACATCACAAAGCGAGCAATTGACTCGTGTAAATAGCGTCAATCGCAGATTCTGTGACAAAAACCTGGTAGGCCGCATTGTGTTGAGTAATTGGATAACTGGAATACTGGATGACTGGGTGCGGAGGTGGTGATTTAGCTAGCAGCTGAAACTAAATTGCAACCTGCGTGGCCGTTGCGGTTTGACGGTGGAAGCAGATTAACTAAATATCCAGAAGCTTCGATGGCTAGGGGAGCTTTATTCCGTGGCCCCAGAAGCCCGGACTTTAGACTCATCTTCCACTGTTGCTCTTTGAAGTCGGTAACTTGTTCTGTTGACCGAGAATCTTTACCCTGACAAAAGAAATGCCTCTCAAATGCGTTCACAAAGGTTGTGGAAAGGAGTTTGAGGACCCCGATGAGCCATGCCAATACCATCCTGGCCCGCCAGAGTTTCATGAGGGGCACAAAGGTATGCAAATACATTTCCTATGCCAACATCGCAAACTCTTCCCAGACCTCTACAAAACAAGACCAAGAATTTCGTATCTATAATTGCATTGACAGCTAATTGGGACTTTATCCTGTTAAATAGGTTGGAAATGCTGCAAACCGCGTGTTCTAAACTTCGACGAGTTCCTGGAGATCCCACCATGCACAACCGGGAAACACTCGACAGTGGACGACACGCCGGCAGTGGCACCACCCAAAGCCGGTATATCTACTGAAGAGACTGCAGAAGCTGCAGTCCGCAAAACAGTCCCAATTTCACAAACACGATCGAGCCATCCTCCCGTTACGCTCGGTGCTA
This sequence comes from Amauroascus niger, assembly GCA_001430945.1. Taxonomy (NCBI): domain Eukaryota; kingdom Fungi; phylum Ascomycota; class Eurotiomycetes; order Onygenales; family Onygenaceae; genus Amauroascus; species Amauroascus niger. The sequence continues at coordinate 110,047 of LJPK01000960.1, read as the reverse complement.
CGGGGGTACATACACCTACACGAAGCGGCACGCCTGCCCCGCCAGAGTCAGAATCTGACGACCCGTCGTTGGACATTCCGGCAAATTCGGAATGCCGCCGCAGAGGCTGCAAGGCTAAATATGATGCAAGCGGATCTAGAGATGGAGAAGAATGTGTGCATCACCCTGGACAGCCCATCTTTCACGAGGGAAGCAAAGGGTGGAGCTGTTGCAAGAGAAGAGTGTTGGAATTTGACGAATTCATGAAGATTCCGGGTTGCACGGCGAAGAATAGGCATCTTTTTATTGGTAAGGGAGCAAAAGGCGAGGAGAAAGTTGAGACCGTTCGGTGAGCCTCATCCATTCCTCCCATCCTTCGTCCTCGGCCGCCTACTAACATGTTTTGTCTGTAGAACGGATTTCTATCAGACGCCCTCTACTGTGATTGTGTCCTTTTACCTAAAGAAGATCGATAAAGCCACGGCCAAAGTCAAATTTTCCTCTCCGACCACGATCGAATTTGACCTTCCGACGATGGACAACAAGCGATATATCGATACATGTGAGCTGTTCGGGCCTATTGATACTGAGAAATCGGAGTATAAGATCATGGGTACGAAACTGGAACTGTCGTTGGTCAAGGCTGATGGTTCTGGCTGGCCGGTTTTACGGAGCAATGACAAGAGGACAGGTGAGATTATTCAAACCGGACGGGCGACGAAGGCATGACCACGGTGGAAGGTGATGGGAGAAACGATAAATAAAAAAAAAATCGTGTTTTAAAATCTTCGATATGCAAGCGCGGGCAAAGAAAGGTGTTTGATGGCCAGATCGCAGCTGTAGAATCAGAGCAATGAGAATGCAGAGATCTCTTGAGAATTCAAATTGCGAAACGGTGTTTTTCGCACAGACCGAAGATAAAAAATGCATCTAGAAAAAAAAAATATATCTTTTCCTTTTGTAAAATTTCCTATCAACTTTTATATAACAAGATCGCGTATGAATAGCCTGGAACTACTTCCAGAAAACCGCTGAGAAGCACACAACACGAGTTCGAAAAAATCATTTATGTCACGCCCTCTCCATAGCCAGACTTCACAATCAAAAGCCTCGCCATGTAGTTGTCAAAAGCGCAAGTCGTCAAATCAACTCTTTTCTCCGAAGCCGGGAACGGAAGGCAATCCATAGGGGAAATAAACAGAACAACCCTCAGCGAGCCGCCCTTAGACGGAGCTCCGGTACGAAATTTACATGGTATGTAAACCTCTACTGATGATGAAGAAAAGAAGAAAAGGAAAAAGAAAGAGAAGAAATTTTCGGTGCGGAAGAAAAGATTTTGTAGTCTGATTCACGTGATCTGAAATATGCTCGCTAGTCCAGAACAGGAATGGCTCTCAAATGCGGGAAAAACATGGCTCCGCTTGCAAGTTGGAGCCCTTGGCCAATCGGATAAAAATCTAGACGTCTGTTAAATAAGCTTCTTCTAACCGGATCCGGCGTGATGGGTCCCTGGATTAAGGCTGCTATTCGTCCGTCGCCGGTACCATGGGTTTTTACTCGGGATCCAAACTTCGGCTAACGTCAAATAAGCAATTTTGTTGTCTCGCGAAAAGGAGAAGGGAAGCCGTGACGACGCTAGCCAATGTTTTCCCACCAAAAACCCGCCTGCCAGGAACAGCATGTTGTGCACGAGACCACTTTTTTCCCACCCGCCCCCCTCCCCTTTTCTTTGCACCTCACCTGGAACCTGTAGCAAACAAAGCGGTATGTAGCTCCCGTTCAAGTGCGAGACAATCAATCATCAAGGATAATTTTCTACCGGGGAGTTGTGGTGCAGAGTGTACGGAGTAGATGCCTACACTTTTTCTCTTTGCGGGGGAGCCATGTGATTATCGTCCTTGGGAGATAGATCTTCATCACGCTCTACCCTCTCTCACCCAACATCTGTCGATTTTACTATCCTTGAACGTGCTTTTTGATGATCGGAAGAGAACACTAATTGATATCGGCAGTTCTTAGCCTGTCGGTTTCTGCTCGTCTCAGACGGATCTAGTTACCCTGCCTCGTCTTTAAGTCGTTAGATCTGTTCCAAGATGGCTCCTAGCCAGCCGACGCAAAGCGCAAGTCTCGTGAAGTACATTCCTCTGTCGTATACTCATGCCGACTCTCACGCATCGGCGCTGAGCCTGGTTCTGGCGCTGCGGCCAGAGTGGGAGCACGCTGAGGGCAAGCTTGAATTCGTGAGGTTCACTGACGGGATCACAAACACGGTGTGTACTGCAACCACCTCCTGCTCTAGTTAACCTACCGAAACCATTTCTGGCCTGCTAACGTGCTCTCTAAGCTGCTGAAAATCATTCGCCGAGCGCCTGGCTTGACCGACGAGGAGATCGACAATGAAGCGGTGTTGATGAGAGCCTACGGGAACCACACGGAGGTCCTCATCGATAGAGAAAGTATGCAGCTGTTATCTTCTCTTTTCATCTTTGGATTCGCGGATAACTTGCTGACTGGCTTCTTTTTTTTTTTTTCCCCATCTACAGAGGAAGTCCGATCCCATGCCCTGCTTGCGTCAAGGGGCCTCGCTCCTCCCCTCCTGGCCCGGTTTAAAAACGGCCTCCTGTATCGCTTTATTCGTGGACAGGTAGCCTCTCCGCATGATCTTACCCAACCACCTATTTGGCGGGGTGTTGCGCGGCGACTTGCCCAGTGGCATGCCGTCCTCCCGATCAAAGACAATACCACTAACCCTATAATCCCAGGCCCCATGAACGGGAATGCAGCTCCCCTGGACACTGTGAATGGAAATATAGAAACTTCCGCCAAAGCAAGCGATGACATTACACCGGTTCAACTACAGGGCCCAGGAGGAACATCCACGGTCTGGAGCGTCTTGCAAAAATGGATTCTTGCCCTTCCCGTCACCACCGATAAAGAGCGTGAGAGACGAAAACAACTCCACAAGGAGTTTGAAAGAATCGTCGCGGAACTGGATGATAAATCAGGACTGGGCGAAGACGGGGTAAGCGGATTGTCTTGTACTTTTCTAGTTGCAACTTTGGTGCTAAACGTTTGTAACTAGTTGGTCTTCGCGCACTGCGATCTGTTGTGTGCGAATGTTATCCGACAATCGAAATCAGAAACGTCCATCTCGGCAGAAGACGCCTCAGTCGAGAAGGTTAGCTTCATCGACTACGAGTATGCTACACCGTCTCCCGCAGCGTTCGATATCGCAAACCACTTCGCCGAGTGGGGCGGCTACAACTGCGATTACAACATGATGCCCACGCGCTCCGTGCGCCGTGGATTCCTCGCAGAATATGTCCGCAGCTATAGCAAGTACGCCGACTTGGGGCAAAGCCAAGAAGAGGCGGCTGAGAAGCTGTTTCAGGATGTCGACCGCTACAGGGGAATTCCCGGTTTCTACTGGTAAGGTCACGATGCTTGGCATTATTTGTTTCAAAAAGGCCCCGGAAAACTGACCTATTTCTACAGGGGTGTGTGGGCGTTGATCCAAGCCACGATTTCCCAGATTGATTTTAATTATGCTTCCTATGCTGAGGAGCGCCTTGGAGAATACTGGGCCTGGCGAAGTGAGGTTGATGGCTCTCGCGCCGGAGCGGGCGAAGAAATGTCCCTTCGAGAGCGCCGCTGGGCCCAAGAAGCGTAGCTAAACGGGCTCTTGGTGGCCCCTTTTTCTCCCTCCCCCCAAAATTACAGCGAACTACTTCCGGCGTGTTTCGAGAGCCTTTTTGCTTGATGACTCTTATATATACGATGTTTAGATTGGAGTTGCATGGCGTTGAATGTAGAAGCCCTTTTATTTTTTTTGAAAGGCTGCTTCATACAAGTTTAATGTGTGATGGATTTTCTGGTTTACTTTCTTCTTCTTCATTCTCTTTATTTTCTGATGCTTTGGCAATGAACTTGGAGCTTGGCTACTCGCGAATGTTTCAACAACACTGCTCTATGCCCGATGCAACAAGGAAAAAACAATGGAAAGACCATATATGGAGCAATTGTTTTGAAACACAGAGTAGCACTTTGTTGATACCTCAAATGTTCAAAGATAGCTTTGATGTTAGAATTTTGGGTCTCTCACAAACTAATGAGGCTTCTTTCTGTGCTCTTTGCCCTTCCTCAATGTGTCTCAACTGGTGACATCCTGATGCAGCACAATGTAGTTACACAGAACAAAAGATTCGGCATTGAAAGCGGATAGTTTCATGGTTCCGAATGTTCCACTGCATGTATGTATGTACCTCACATACCCCAGATATGTCAGAAATGGGGAAACAGAAATACCACCTTGAAGAGAACACGGGAGCTGTTGGAAAGACACACAGCCTGCCAGCCCACAGTTGCCCATGTGTAACTTCGTCCAACTTTTATTGTGCTGTTACATCCAGCACATATAGGCATCCATCTTCTATTGTATCGCATTTGTTTTTCAGGTCTTGTCAATAAAGGGAGAGAAGTCATGATAGTCAAAGCAACACAATGTAATCATGAAAGTATAGCTATAAATCCTATTCTAAGAATTAAAAAACAAACACACAGAGATGCAATAGATAAGTATATGTATTTTGTGCTTTCCCAGCGGGAAAAATATATACAAAATTAATGACTGGTATACACTCAATATATCCAAGCCTGTATATACAGATTGGTCTTCATTCCAAGAACGAAGCCCAATCAGGCCGCAAATATGTCCAGTGAAATCAGAAAATAAAAAGAAACAACGATAATAGGCAGGTCATTTTCTGCTTGTCGGTTATACTGTAGTCGAGTTCCCCCGGGTTCAATTCCGAAGGTATGTGGGCGGCGCTAGTAAATCCGGAATGGGAATGAAACTGACCCAAAACCCAAAGATCAAAATGTCGTTGCTCGGAAAGAAAAATATGTTCACTCGAAGAGAAGAGTTTGCGTGACCCCGGCAGCCTACCTCATGTCGGCGACGCTTTGGGTTCACTATGCAAAGATGGTCAGTGATTGCAGAATCTTTGATGTAAAGGGAAGGCCCGAGAATGGGGCGAAAGCAGTTCTTTTTCTGTCTGAGTTTTGCAGTAAAGGATGGATAAAAAGACATTATGGGTTCAGTGGTATTAATGCCAGAAAATTCAAACTCCGAGCAGGTGAAAAAGGAGAAAAGTCATATCAACCCAGCAAACAAATCCGAGGTATCGTTACATAAATGACCCAGGCACCCATTGCCTCCCCCCAACCTAGAAGAATGCAGAAGAAGGAAAAATAAAGGGTAAGAAACATAGTTTTCCTAGACGCCTTCACCCGAGAGCCATCACATTCCCATAAGAAGAATTTTGCAAACGGTTTTTTTTTTTTTTCAGTCGGATCACCAAAGGAGCCCAATCACAACGGCAAGTATTCCCGTAGCGGACAATGCGCTCACCTTCGAAGCATCTCCCTCAAAGATTGGAGGACCGGTTGGGCGAGGCGGAGTGCCAAGCCCTGCAGTTCCGGTAGTGCATTGACCTTCGCGGCATGGAAGACCGCCGCCACCAGGGTTGATGTTCTTGAGCGCGAAATTGCCGCAATTGATGCGTGTCTTGTCGGCGGCGTGGACCACAATGGAGCGGTTTCCAACGAAAGCACCAATACCGGGGGTGATGGCAGAGTACAGGTCGATATACGCCTTCTTGAAGTGGGCGGAACCCTTGACACCGTCGATGTGGCCGTATTTGCCGCTCAGATCGCCAGTCTGGCATGTTTGCGGCTTGGAGGGGTCACATGGAGGAACTTCTCCACGAATGAAGGGATCAAGATGGGCGAGAGTCTTGCTGCAGTTGCCATCTTCAGGGACAGGCTGATCGTGGACGTGGTAGGCTGAATAGAGAAGAAGAGGGTCGCGTTAGAGGTGATGGTCTTTTTTTTTTGATATAACGCTGGAAAGTAGAATGGCAGATTAAGATAAACTCACTGAAAGGACCTCCGGCATCGGGGAAACCGGTGAAGTCGACGTTGAAGATGGTGCCGCGGCCGTCAGGCGCACCACTGACAATGACAGTGCCTCGAAGGTTGGTTTCTTTCTTGTCGAGCAGAGTCGCTTCGTACACAGTGCGAAAAGGATTGCCAGTGGTCACCAACGCGTCTCCAAGCTTTCCAGTCTCTGCGACAACGCAACCTGCGCTGAGGAGCGAGCACGCGAGAAGAGCTTTGCTATGCATGATTTTGAATCGAGTAGTAAGGGACAAAGAGTTTGAAAAAAAGAGTGTGCCTTTGCAAAATGGAAATGCAACCCTGGGAGGTACCAAGAGAGAAAAAGATCAAGGATGGCGATGGTGCGGAGCACAGCTGTTAAATAGGTAGCTTGCAATGAAAGAAGGTTTCCACGACGGGCAAGGGTATCAATAGCAGAGAGTCGCAGGTGACTGTATATGTATGCGTTGTAGTATATGTGTAGGCAAGCAGGGGTTGGTTAAATACTATCCAGCGGTTTGTGGCCCTTGTGCGGATGTTGCTTTTGATATAGCTACCCGGATATGGGGGGAGGAACGAGGTCGAGGTCGAAGAACTGGAGGAAGAAGAGAAAGAAGGAACAAACGAAGAGAAAGAGAGAGAGAGAGAGAGAGCAAGCCTTTATTTAAAACAGCAATGAGAAAGAAACCCCACGCCTCTTGAATGATCATTCACAAACTGACCAGAAGAGTGAAGGAGAAAGGAGAAAAAACGAAAAAGAAAAGAAAGCGCCCAAAAATACAACCTGTAACTAGTGAAAAAGTGAGGGATAAAGTCACTCACTAACCAACCATAGCAGATCCGCTCACTACGGAGTAGTTAGTTACTGACAACTGCTCTCAGTTAACTGCTCATCACCACCCAGCCACCCAACGGGGGCCGTTGGAGTGACTGAAGCTTCCTCCCCAATCACTTGTCGTGATGCTCGCCTCAGGACACATGCATCAAACAGTGGTCACTTCAGGAGTCGGCGGCTGCAGACGAACGACGCACGCCCACTGGTCAATCGCCCCCAGCCAGAATAACGCCCGCGAAGGGGACGGGGGACAGTATATGGTGGATCGACACAAGGGTTTTCTTCTTCCTGGTTGTGTGATGGGGCGTATTTTTAGTTTTTTAGTGGTGAGCATCCCCCTGGTCTGCAAAGGAAAAAAACGAGAAACGTGTCGCTCAGTGGCTCTGGGGCTGCAGGGATCAGCAAGCCATCTTCTGAGCAAATGGCGTCGTGCTGTTACGCGCCTGAGATGGTGATGCCCAGAGCGGAGATTGGACTCCCTGCAACGACTTGTTCTTTTTTGATTCTTTTTAAACTTATATATTTAGTTTCTGTGGGACCAAAAAAGCACATGCCCCGAGGATGGGGGGTTTATTTTCAGAGATCCCGAACAAGACTAATGAAGCTGAGCATCAAGGCGACTTTTTTTTTTTTTTCAACGAACGGAGTATTACAGGATTTAGAACCCCTGCTAAAAGCGAATTCTGGCGGTTCAATATAACTAGTTAACTAACTTCCTCGAAAACAGATGGTTGCATCCCCGAAAACAGCCCGCATATGTGCCATCCGCAATCCAATCCGCCATCTCGGTGGCCGGGAAACACAACGCGCACACCCGATCTTTTTCTGTTCATTGTGGCAGCAATCTTCCGCTTTTTCTGATCCCGGGGGCCCAGATCTTCCGAAGAACAGCCGGCCTCATCTCGTTTCAGTTGGCTAATTCTTCTACTTCTTGTTTCCTTTCTCTCTTCGAGAGAACAAACAATCGGACCATGGCGATGCGAATATTTTCGATATCCAAACCTCACCGACTGCTGCAATCTTTCCATTTTCTGATATCGAAACTGCAACTCTACCGGCCTAACCCAACACCTATGCATCAGGGGGCCACAGCTGAGCGGCTAACCGGGTTGGGAGATTGAGGTCGAGCCGTTAGTTACTCCTAGCAAAACGGTTCCCTTTTTTCGACATGAGCCTTTTTCAGCTGTCATTTGACAAAAGGAAAAAAACCAACAATAGTGAGCAGGGTCCCGGACGGGAGCGGGGAAAAAAAAAGGGAATGTTGCATAGCCAGACCCTGACCAGCAAGGAGAAATTTCATATCGCACTAACTTGGGTAGCGGTCTTCTTCCCGTTCGTCATCTCTAGCCGAACAAACCACCAGCTAATAAGGTCCTAGTTCAGTCCTTCCCCCTTTCCTTTATATCTGTGGGGTTATGCTGAAATAATCTGGATTCTTGGGTTGACCGACCCAGGTGGTTTGATAACTTAACTCTGATGATCTCCCGCTGCTCGTCAGCCTCGAGAGTACCCGGTTGCAGTATCGCTGAGCGAAGAATCCCCAGACTACAGGGATAAGTTAGCCGGATACCGAGCGTAGCATCCAGTATGCCCTCACCAGCCAGGGTTGATCAGGTCCTTCACCGTTCCCCGCGGAGCACGATCGAACCTTATGATGCTTTTTCCAACACATGGGACCAATTCTTGGGGACCTTTCACACTAAACCACTAGAAACTTCATTTCAGGTAAGGAGCGTATAGAATCAATCATCATGTTGATCATAATGACAGACACATATGGTCCTGTAACTAATTAATAAAACGCACTCTTCTTATTCCTGCTCCCTGTTTCGTTATAATAATATATACAAGTCTTCTCTGAACCCACACGAAACCACTCCCAATCCCAATCCTAATCCCGATCCCAGTGCATTTGACATGCGATCAATATTGACTTTTTCCACCCTGCTCGAAGGAAAAAACCCATTCCCATGACCCCATCTAAAAGGCCTTGATGCAGCCACCGTGGTATCATCGCTCCCATTTAAACACCATCCGGACTCCCAAAGCAAAAACCATAACTCCCACAACTGACATTATCTTCCCTCTTTTGCCCGCAGAAAAGCTCTTCATGGATAAAAAGTAAAAAGTCGTAAACCATGCATGCATATGATCGCCAGGAGCCAGCAAAAAAAAAAACATTTCAAAACTCTTAGCCACGTGCCAAACTCCCCTGCCAAGCTACTTCTCTCATGAGCACTTCCACTGTGAACGAGAAAGACGTCAGAAAGAAAGGGTTTCAAATCCAGCCCGGTCTTCTCGTACCTTAGAGTTCGAGGGATTAATCTCGAAGAATTTCCAGTAGAAAAACGTCCCAGCCTGGTAATTAATAAACATGAAGGACAATAATCCGGTAATTAGTAGATTGAAACCATACGCAAAGTGCTGCAAATCATCGTAGCATCGTCGTATATTATAAAGTTCGATGGCGTCTCATTTTCTCGCATGGAAGGTATCTCGGGGGGTTGAGATTCACCCGCCACTGCTCTCAATCATCATATTCATTTCTTTTATCGGGTGAAGCAGCATGGGCGGAAGACAGATGCGTCCCTCATTGGCGAGCTCAAAATCCTCGCCGCCGTCATTGTTTACTCTATATCCGAGCCATCGTCGCCAGAGGTTTGCCCCATGCTCTGCCGAGTAGAACCACGTCGTACCTCTAAAGTTATGCTCACGTTCCCCGAATATGGACGTTCGCGCACCGCCACTGGCGCCGTTCCTGCCTCCGTTGAAAACCGATTCCAAGTAAGTGGGTGGCCACCGCCGGTCTATGTAGACAGAATGAGGTGCGTATACGGCTTTGAATCCGTGGTGGAGACAGGTCGTGGCAGGCCACATTTCAGAGAACATAGTGTGGCGCTTTAAACTAGTCTCACGATGCATGGTTTGCAGCAGTTTGCGTGAAAGCCGAGCTGCTGTTATGATAGATGCTCGCCGTGGTGGATAGCCGTGGCTCCTGTTGTATCCCGTGACATCGTCTTTGAGATGCCACGTCGTTTCTTCGGGATCATATAACGGGTTTAAAACAATTAAATCGGCATTCTCGCCCACACCCCATTCATACTTATCTTTATCATATGTCGTCGGCGGTATCCCTTCGTCGTCTACCTTGAGAATATCTTGTTTCGCCGTCGGCCTTTCAGGACCCCATATAGGCTTATCTCCTTGAGGTCTTTCAGGTTGTTGGTAGCCCTTTTTCTGGTATTTCTTCGACATGCTCCACACATTGTGCGGACTGGCCGTTCCCATTTCTGTTTGCACACGAACTGTATGTCGAAAATCTTCCCATGACCCATGGACAGTGGGGACGTAGAATCTAGAATTCCGTTCCCACAGCCCTTTGCGTGGCTGCTGCCTTGACCATCCAGCGAGTCTATCTAGCAAGTGATACCAGTGCCCCGTATACCGTATGTCCATCTCCCAATTCCAGTAGAAGTCATATTCTGGATGCTGGTGGGCGAAATATTGCAACGGCATATATGTGCTCCTATAAACGCCATGGACCGGAAGCTTTCGTACAAACGTTTCTTCAAGTCCACCATAGATCAATCCCATCTGTCGTTCTGACCACAGAATCCCCATCCCTCGGAATTCTTGGGGAAGAGCTTCTCGCAGAACATGATCATAAATAGCATCGTCCGCCCAAATTTGAAGGTTGTCATCTCTTACGTGAATGAGGAAGTGAACGGTATACTCTCCGCCGGATGCCAGGGAGAGCTCGGACACCAATGATCTCAAATACATGATGCTCTCTTCATTGTAATGAAAGTCATGCCATGTGCGAATGATGAATGCAGTTCGTGGTAGGCGGTCGGTTCCAACTGTAGTGTTTGCAAAAGGCTCCCTTTTGACATCTCGTACAGTTTCAGGCTCTATTCCAGCCGAAGACACCCGAAATCGGTCAACCTTAGGTGCTGGCAATTTATTGAAACGATGTTGGTTGGAAGAAAGACAACGACCCTGAGCATCAGCCCACATTACTTTGCGGAAATCCACGGGCGGAACCTCGTCCCAGATGGCTTCTATCCCGGACCTGTCACCCTCAAGTCCGGCACCGCTACCTCCAGATTTGGACCCGTATCCCAGACCGTAAGGACCTAGCCTTGCAAATCGGTCGAGGCACATGTCGTCTTTGATCCCCAGCAGTTGGTTGGAACCGATTATAGCATCAGGAAACCCCATTGGAATCCCATTATGATGGCGGACATGTGGGATAGATACTTTTCCTAGGATGTCGAGGAAACAATCTTTTTTGATGCCGTATTTCGTAACGTATTCTGGGGAAGTATAGTTTGGGTATGGGTCAAAGATAAAAGTCGAACGTTGGGTATCTCGTGCCTCTTTTCTGGCAGGTATCGAGGAGGAACCTTTGCCATCCACCTGTTTTTCTTCAGCTCCCTCGGCAGGATACTCTGGCACATTATCCTTTCTTGCTATCAGTGTCTTTATACCGCCGTAATATCGTGTAAGAAATGGGAAGCGTTCCCACTGTGGCGGCCTCAGTAATAGCGTAGTCTCTGGCAGTATTACTTCGACGGGCCTGATAAACGTATGTATCAAGGTGACCCTGAAGAGAGCAAATACGAAAAGAACCAAAGCACAGAAAACTGCCAGGCAAACATATCTCATCGCAGTGTGCGGGAGTCGATACGGTCGAATCACGGGTTTCTTCCGTGGTATCGAGGGACGCAAAATTGGTCTTGCTGAGTATGATGTCCCATAAGAGCAGTCGGAGAAGGAGTATGATTCTTCATCGTGTTCGAAGGAGGTTTCTCGTGAGGGGTAGGCATGGTGGTACTTCTCCTGGTTCGGGTCCTCCTTTCGCTTCATCGTACTAGTCTTGGGATGTGGTTTTCTGCTCCGGCACTGTCTAGTATATTGTAAGTGGAGGCATTGGCTAGCTTTGTCGCTGAAAGCAGTCGCACGGTTGTAACAAGGCCCGCACGTCTGGTCAACAGGTTTCGCTTCGCAGGAGTTCCAGCTCAAAAAAAGCGGAAAGTGGCAGTCGTCAAGAGATTGGGTTTTCGTAAGAACGGACAGCTTCTGTTAGTCGACGCGTATCCATGGAGCGTCAAGACATCATTGATCGATCAACATATCACTTCAGATGTCTCATTGTCCTCTTCGACTCCGACTCGAATCGCAGCTTCATGACGGCTGAAGGGTTGTATAAACAGACGCCAAGCCACATCCACCAACCACAGCCCGTAATTAAAATCCGCAAGTCCGTCCTTTATTTTGATTGGCTGATTTTTATGCCCAATGTGTTCTAGCGCCGGCTTCCAGTTCACCACGGCAACCAAGAGCGTTGTCTTGGCGCCATCCACTGCAGCTGGCACCTTCCGCTAAGCCCTTTTTGGGATGGCGTTCTCCCATTGACCTGACCTGCAACCTTAACCCCACCTGCACCTGTGGGCTGAAATTCGCGACCACCAAGCTGTATAACATGATGGGTTTCGGTCTGATATTTTTGTAGTGGCATTATGGGCGATTCCCAGTTTGTTCGCGGCACAGAGTCTTACATGCCTTTCTACCGGGCTTACATCAGACGAATCGTGGGGCCTTTATATTGGTGCTCGGCCTGTATGACCTGCATCTGATAGTAATCCGAAACATAACGACGATGGCCACAACCTCGCAGGAAATCCGTATAACCTGGCAGAGAGAAAAATCCATGGGCTAGCCCTCAAACCACACCCACTAATTTGTGAAGTGCAAGCGAGTGGTACCCAAAATCCGATGGCCTACAACAAAATGCGGAAACGGGTATTTTGTGGGCAACTTCAAGGTTGGAAAAGCAGCACTTTCATTGCCCTCGAGTTTGAAGACGTGACAACGATAACTTGAAAACTGAAGACATAGCAAACGCATAAAACCAGTCTGGAAAAGACAGGTAGTGAAAGACAGGGAGGGTATAGATGGCCATGCAGAAGCGTTCTCTGCTAGTTAACTAGAGTTAGTTACTCCATCGTAGGCGCCGTATGTCTCTAGAAAAATATGTGATTTCTTCTGCGCCGATATAGGAATCCTGTAGACTGTCCTCTAAAAGGATATTAATAGTTCAAGATTGCTTAACGTAGCTGGTGTAGTATGTAGTTAGATATACACATACAAACCTAGACGAAATCCCTGATATCGTAGATGTGTAGTTATATCGCGCAAATGATACAGCAAAAGGTTGTTAAGATCCCGAGCATGGAGGTAACTAGTAGTTATCACAATTGCTTCCGTAGTTTAGTCGGGTCGTACGATGCTTGCGCAAATCCGAGCTTGGTTCAAGAAAGGCCTCTTAGAGCTGGTGCGGCTTGTTGAATCTCTGCAGCACAGTCACGCCTTTCACGCCTTGGCTTCAAGTCCAGACCGACCCGACAAACGGGTTATTTGATGTCTAGTTACTATCGACAACTCGTAGCTAGCTAGGTAGTTAGTCAATTACGGAGTAGTTACACAAGAAGACCGCAACACATCGGCTTGAGCAGATCCTAGCCGTGTTGGTAGTTTCGGCGGCTGTTCCGCCCCCTTGTTAACGTGGATCAATGGGAATGCCTGCCGTGGGTCTTTGACGCCGATTCTTGCGTAATGGGCAAACCCCCAAACTCGAGAGGGCACATCACCCCCAACCTAGTTATACTGCATAGTTTGTGAGTTAGCTAGTTACCCCCAACAGAACGAGGAAGCTCTGCCCGGAGGCTTGTATCTTTCGCTCCAGGTCGTGAAGGCACGAAGCCTAATAAAAAAAAAGAACACCGTGTGTCTGCAGCTCGTGTCCCAATGCTCGTGGGGGTTCACTTGGGTTTTGAACTCTTTTTTTTCTTTTTTTTTCTTTAGTTTTTCTCAACGCACTTTTCTTCATGGCTTGCGAAGAGAGCAAAGTCCGGATCGCTTTCCGAAAGATGCCCACCAAGCGAAACCCACACTCTGGAAAAATGCAAGATAAATTGTCTTTGAATTCCTGGAGCAGATTGATTGGGGGAAATAATCCTTGGAACACTGGAAAGCAGTGACATATTTTAAACTCCACAGCTTGATTTCTCGGAAAATCCGGTTGTTGAGCTTGTGTGGCGTTGGCGTGCCTGGATGGGATGTCATCTGAGCAGAGACAAGGCTTATAACACACAAGGTATATAGTTTGGCAGCAGGCCTAGGCCAGTTGTTAAGCTGCAAGAAACAGCCATGCTTATAGCTTGACCACAACTTTCAATTTGCATGAAAGCTGAATAACCGATCAGATCCTTGGGCATTGGTTACTGGTTAGGCGTCACTATCGACCTGCTGTGTGTCGATTTGCTTCTTGGAGCCGCTTCACTCTCGCACAATGAGCCGTGTGATAAAGCTGCAGGAGGATTCTCTTTTGATGTCCTGTTCATTTTCTTTTCCCATTTCTATGAAATCTCTCTAGAAGACCCATATGCTATTTATATATCTTCTTCTTGCTGTTTCCCGCATCTATTCAAAGAGTGTCGCATTTTATATAATTTATTAGCCATCTCCTTGGGCTCCATTTATACAAATTGCATCTACACAGCTATACCTTCCAGGCTCGAGAAGCACAAATGGTACGCAGTTGAGACTTGGTGGTTTCCGGTCGCTCTTGTGCTTTTGCCCTTGAAAGAAGACATGCTCACTATCTACACTGTTTATAGGCAGCCCCTTTGCCGAGACCACTGCTCGATCTAGGATACATGGGCCTCATTGATGGTGATTCCTATATTTCTCCGCCGCTTATGCTTACCCTCCTCTCCACTGTAATCGTGCTGGCTCTTACATTTTTCATTCGGAGAGTGCGCACCGGCTACCATGCATTCTTGGCTTTGGGACCGGGAGGTACACCCTCAACTTTTATGGGATACCTTCGAATCTGCGTATTGCAAGTCTTTGCGCTCAGAAACCCTCTGATTCCTCCTTTTCTACCTCCAAACCTCCATCCTCAAACCGGAGTTTTGAAAGACTTGCCCAAACGGGGCACCTCTCGGCCTAAAGTCGTGGGAATTGCTCCCCAGCGCCAAATCACCCAGCGAGGATCCGCAACCATGTACTCAGCCCTTGCAGCCGCCATCAAGGATATATCTATCCATAACTCCGACCACTTGTACATTGGCACCTCCTGCTTCGAAAAGCATAGTACCGGCCTATTCTCCGTGCCAACTTTGAGAAACCAGCCTACTTGCAATGGTGAAGTGTGCCACTCTCACCCAAGCGACGGCAGTCTCCATTTAACACTCCACCCGGCGGATGTGAAGCACGTAATCGAGAAAGGATGGGGAGAGCGTCACCCCCTGGCGAGAGAAAGCTGGTGGTGGAAACTTAGGTTCGTGCCCTCAGGGTTCGTCATGATCTATGCTCCCCAGACGATGGACGAATTGCAGTGTGTAGTACACATCATCCACGCTGCTTCGTGGTGGGTCACGGGGATGGAACCGCGTGCTCAGGGTTGTACGCTCAGAATCGCTGCTCAGCAAGCTCAAGCGGAGAAAGGCAGTGATTTCAAGACAGATGGAGACTCCGGTATGACCCAGTCTGCACCTCGAGCCTGCGATAAACCTGGATATGCCTTGTGAACCACGAATCAACTCGTGGCTTGTTAACGATTTATGACCTCGCGTGATGACCATGATGAAACGACCAAATCACCGGGCATTCGAACCGCGATATGCCACCCGACCCGGTGTCGTTGCCTCGATGCCAGATTATACTAATACAAGTCTCTCTAAACTCGAGGCGAATGAGCACCGTGAGCAATTGCGTAATATCTCTCTAATAGCATTCTTCTTTTCCCCGGTCGGCGTTTAAGCAATTGTAGTCCTTTTTTTAAGTGGTATGGTCTTTTTTTTTTGCCATCATTTACTATGTTTAATACTCACCTCTGTAGAATACATGCAGATTTGTATTAGATGGCGTATCCCCAATATGTATCTTGCGAATATATTGATCGATCAATGCATTTATAACGATATCTTTCTTCTTTGTCTCTGTTAAAGCAATCTGAAACGGACAGGATGGAAGGTACGCAGTAGAGACAGTACGATGCCTTTCCAATTTTGGCGAATTGACCAAGAGGTATGCCCATCCAGGATAGTTAGGTTAGAAGCCACCAGGGAATTAGCAAGGACCGTAGTGTTCAAGGTTCAATTTTTCTTTTTACCAGCTCCAGCACGAAAATATCGAATTAAGGAGAAAAATAGTTGCGAGCCAAACTCTAATAGCACTGTACTGAGTCGATGATAGAATAATCTTGTACGAGACACTGGGAACACATGACAATGGCCAAATGATACACCTTCGTTGGCACGAAGACACCCGACATGTCGGCAGATAAAGCAGGGCTTCATTTGACAAGGAGTAAGGTTATGAAAACGAGACGAACATAAAGAGGTAAAAGCACAACAATCATACTAGGCGGGAAGTAAGAGATGACGCCAGGTTGGAGAGAAAGGATCCGATCAAAACGTGTACCACCAAGTCCCCCGTTTCTGCACCGACGCAACACGTAATCCCAGATATTGGCATTACACATCAATCATTGGGGAGAGCATTTAGTCATGTCCAGACTTTTTCAGAGCGTTGGCCAACCATTCAAGACCCTCGTAAAGACCATCACCGGTTGTAGCGCAGGTGGATTGGATATACTGTTGAAAGTTAGCCATGTTTGAGCTAGGAAAAGAAGATTGTCTTACCCAAGCACGTCGTGTCAAGCTTTGCAGACCTAGCTGCTGGGTGATTTCAGCGGGACTCATGGCATTCTAAAAAAGGCAATCACATTAGCAGCGCCACTAAAGCCGGATAGCCCGATCGGACATACAGGAAGATCTTGTTTGTTGGCAAAGACAAGGAGTAGGGCATCACGAAGTTCATCTTCATTAAGCATGCGCTGGAGTTCTTCTCGGGCCTCGACGACACGGTCACGATCGTTGCTGTCAACGACGAAAATGATGCCCTGCGTGTTCTGGAAGTAGTGTCTCCAAAGAGGTCTAATCTTATCCTGACCACCAACGTCCCACACGGTGAACTGGATGTTCTTATATTCGACGGTTTCGACGTTGAAACCTGCCGTATACCAGCAGAGATTAGTGACTGTCCGGTCTCATCGACCGTTCTCAACTCCTCACGCCTTCCGAGGGTCACCACTTACCAATTGTGGGGATAGTCGTGACGATTTCACCGAGTTTCAGTTTATACAAGATGGTGGTCTTTCCGGCGGCGTCGAGGCCGACCATCAGAATTCTCATCTCCTTCTTCCGCCATATGCTGTCAAACAGCTTTGAAAATGTCATACCCATGTTGGCGGTGTTATCGTAGAAACAGGCACAGAGAGAGATCTAAACATCGATCGAAGCGGATCGATAAATTAGTATTTGTTTCTAAGAGAAACGGTATGAAGTTACGTTCAACGGGCTTTTTTCCCAAGAAAGACTTCTCATGGAACGCTGCCAAGTGGGCTGAAGTGGGAGGTGGGAGGGAGGAGAGAGGTGAGGGCAAGCATCCAGGGGATGAGACCGGCTGCTCTTCTCCACAACTTTCGCCAGCCAGCTGAACACAAGAAACGGCATCAACTCACAGGAAAAGGTGTGCTCGATGAGGCGGATGTCGAATGGGTTCGAGGAAGCGGTTGTGTGGAAGAATACGGGGCTTCTATCCACTGGAAATTGATAGTTGTTATGATGGGAGATCGAATTTTTGGGGAGATTGTTCAGATCGAGGAATTCAGCGTAGCCTTTGTCACTCTCACCAAACCGACTAGCCAAGGCCCGTCCACTGCCACCCAGGCCAACTAAAACCAGCCAAAACTAGCCCACCACACCAAAAAAAAAAAAAAAAAAGAAAGAAAGGGAAAAACGGAAGAAACGTGATTTCACAGGGACGAGTGGCGCAAGCAAGGGTGTTTGTTTGAGCTGCTTTTTTTGCTCCAGAATTGATAACTACAGCAAATGGTGTTCATCTCCTGGTTCTTCTGACAGCTTTTTATGTCCAACCTGTATCAGTGCTGCCTTCTAACAACCCACGGTTAAGTGCCAAAGTGGCCACTTTATCAGTTCTGAGTGGCACATGTGAGATTCGAGAGTTTTTAGCTCTCAGGCTCCCGAATTAATTCAGCTCCCCTTGGTGCTTGTTTACCGGGCCAGTCTTCAATTTTGAAACCAATGTGAGAGTGTCTTATTTTGTTGTGCAGAGGTTAACTATTTACTGACTTGTTTTCTGCACTGTTTAGTGACAGAATTGCATGTAGATGCTATATTAGTTTCATGAGGTGCTCTTCATCTTCCATGCGAACCCAAAGCGCATGAAAACCACCGTCCCCAAGACCTGAAAAAAATATATTAAATTGGACTTATTTGGGAAAGACAGACATCGCTGGGGCTTCGAATCATGTATAACGCTTGGTTCTCCTTTGCTGTAGCGCTCTCTGCGCATCCTGAAAGTGCTTCTTTATCGACCGGTGCGTTGACTTGCCACCGATGAAGTTGTTGACCCACCCGAAAAGTGAGAGACCAGCAACAGACAAGAATATGAGTACCGCAAAGGAGACCCAGTAATTCTTTACGGTATAAGAGCCCTTCAGGCCATCAATCTCGGTGGAAAAATAGCTCGTCATCAAGCTCACTGGGAGAAAAAGGATCGTTACTTTGGAGAGTAAAATGGTGCTTCGCGTCAGCTTTCCGACGGCGTTCGAATCTTTGATCGCTATCAAGTTGAAAACCTAGATTTCGTCAGATCCGAAGCTATGCGCAATGAAGAGATATATGGTAAGCAGTTTACCAGGAATGTGAGCGTCTCCTTTTCGTTTATACACTCTTCAATCTCGCTCAAGGCATAGAGTCTGATGCGGTCTGCAAGCCGCTCGATACGATTTAGTGCCGCTGCTTTTAACCGCACTCCTCCAGTTTGTCGGTGGCCGAGCTCATCTGCACTTTCATCGTCCACACCCGCCTCAGGAGACAATCTCCACGTCTCGTTTCGCGTGGCCTCAAGGGTATGCTTCCGTAGGCCTCGGATCTGGCTTGCTATTAGTTGGTTGCTAGCACGAGTTTGCTCCATCATTTGCCATTGTCGATTAAGGATTCTGGTGGCGATGAGTTCATAACTTTGGTACACGCGTTTGAGGACAGCGAGTTCTCGTCCTACCCGGTGGAGGTCCGTTATCAGGTCCACCTGGGGTTTTTCTAGCATATCGGTTCTCTTGATAACAGTCAGCGTATTTCAAGCTCAATGTCTTGAAAAAGATTACTGACCAGCTTTTCGAGGGCGGAACTGTACGAATGTTCCCTTCCTATGACCAAGCTGTAGTTGGTCGCCCAGTCATCGAAGATATAATAGAAAAGTAAACTGGGCCCTTCGCCCTTTTTCACCCTCACATCTATGGAAGCATTGGAAGAATTTCTAATGTGCGTTCCCATGAGCGGATTTTTTTTCTTTTTCTTCCCATGTTGTTTCGATATCCCAAGAAGGACCAAGCCTGTGTTTCGTCGTATCACTTTCAAAGCTGCTTGTCTCTGCTCGGGAGTCAGTGTTTCATGCGGGAATGGGTTTTCTTGGATGGAGATAACAGTGCCTTTGGAACGTCAGCTATACTGAAAGTGGTTCAACAACCAGAAAGACCTGACCATCATCACACAATATTAACCAGGACCATACTCTCTTCCCGTCAGGCGTACCTGGAACGTGCTTGAAAGAGACATCGGGAACGACGTAAAGAGAATTATATCCGATACAGAGGTCTACTATAATTAGCAAGAATGTTTTAAGACGTGGGTTGCTTGTGAAACCGTACACTTGCTTCCGTAATCCACCGACGAAAAGTGCCAGATCTTGTCTACCAGCTGTGAGAATGAGATACCACTCAGGTCGAACTCTTGCGCCTTCTCGACGGCCCTTGGAGCCTCCGCCGAAAGGATTTTCTCAGCGCGGCACCCCTTTTCAATATCTCCCGATCTTGTGATTTCGGACAGGTCGTCCCCGTCGTCTTCCACTTGGTTTGGATTGTCGCATGCCAGCTTTGGCGATACGGGAGTAATCTTTTTCTTCTTGGAAGGATCCGAGCACATTAGCCCTCCGAGCCGATGGGACATTCCATAGTGGCTGGTGAGGGTCTGAGATACGTTAGTTTCCCAATACGACCGAACGGAGTCAAAATAACATTAGTTACCTGTAGGAATTCTACTTGTCGTTCAGGCGCCCATATGTGACTATGTATCAAAAACGATCAGTGACCAGAGACATTTGAAGACAGCTGGGCCAGCTTTACATCCACCTAGTTTCAAACGGTCTTGGAGTCTATGTCGCGTTTACGTTCTTTAGCATTTCAAACATCAATGCAAGCACATACAACTATGAAACGGACAAACGTAACATACATTCTTATCTAGCAAGGCAGAGAGCTCATCATTTTCGACATCGAAAGCGCACCAAGCTCCGTTGTCATCAAAATCAACTACAAAGTTGCGCGCCTCTTCGTTTCCGAGTTGGTACTGGCATCGTTTAAAATCAGAACTGTCATCGAGGTTGCAAATCTTTGCGCGTAACGATTCACAGTCCGGTAGCTGATTGTAGTATTCCGGTGTTGGTGTCTTTTGGTCAGAGGCGCGAGGTGGATTTGCCATTATGGAGAAGGCCAGTTAACTATGGGGTGAGCACAGGTACGGAGTAGGTAGTTAACTACTCTGTAGTTAGTGACTGTGAACAGAACAAGACCTTTATAGAAACGTTCAAAATGATTATTGTTTTGGGATGAAAGAAGGAGAATCCCTTGTTTTTATTGCGCCAGCCTTCTACACACAGCGCACACTGGGTCTCTTTGCGGTCTGTGGCAGCGAGGAGTCGAGCAACCCGTGGGGTGCCCGGCGCTTAGATTGTGCTAACCACATCCCTGCGCTTGGGGCCGATGCAACTTACGTCGCATTAAACGGACTTATGCCCCTTTCCAGGGGTCGGTTAACTAGTGAACTAACTACCTAGTCAATAGGGCAATACGATCAAACCCGTTTGGCCGGTTGACTCAGAACGGTTGTTCGGAACGTTGCTCGAGTCATCGTCATCTGGCATAACTACATATAAGTATCAGGATGGGAGCATAAATGTCACGGTTCCCTGACAGACAAGGCTTTGTTGTTCACAATATTATTGTTTGTCAACGGATAACTACAATTACTGGGTGAAACATGCTAGAAAACCACACCCTGCACTGCCATGAATCCCGAAACAACCTGTGTGGTGGTCCGAGTCCCTCAAGAGCCAAATATACCCTCCTCAACCCTCCAAGTGTTATGCCAACGATTCCGGAAGGCCCGTCTAACCGCCCTCCAGGCCGATCCATCAGCATTTTCCTCGAGTTATGAACGAGAAAGTCAGTTCAATGATGCCGCATGGGCCCAGCGGCTGCGGAACCCATTGGCCCAGACTTTCGTGGCACTTGCTATAAATAGGAATACACCGTCAACCACTGAGAGCTCGGATTGCTTTGAAGACGACCATGAGCGCAACGGCAGTGGCGACGTTAATGATAGTCTAGGGCTTCTATTGAAATATGAATGGGTGGGAATGATAATACTTATGGGCCCCAAGGCGCTTGCGACGGATGATATTGAATTGAATACTCCATGGAAAGTATCCGCATCGATGGGACCGTCTGCAGTTTTGGACACGTCCTCTTTGGCTGATTGCCACGCAGCATATCATGCAGCATCCATGTTTGTCTTGCCAGGGGCACGGAGGAAAGGGATCGGCCGGAGACTGGTTGTTGAAAGCCTAGAGGCGGTTGAAAAGGACATTTCGGCCTTGGGAGCCCTTAAGATGAACGTGAACCTTCTAGTGAATGCAAAGAATGCTGCTGCTATTTCTCTGTATCAAGACTGCGAGTTTGAAATCCTCCAGGAAGGTCCGGAATCCGACGGAGTACGGGGAATGCATCTTGAGACTCTTGCGATGGCGAGGGTCACTAGCCTTGTGACGTGCTGAGAGCACAACTGGAAGAAGCTGCAAATGAAGTTCAATCAATCTACATAACAGTTGCAATAGCAGTCTTAGACCCTCATCCATAATTGAAAAAATAGCCCATGGAGAGTGCAGTGCATCAAGGCTGACGACAAGAGTTGGGATATCAGGCTTAGTCATGAAGAATAGGGCTGCGCTAAGCCATATTCGGCTAAGCTCTCCCACCTCCACAAATCCGTCAAAACGCAAATTAGAGGAATCTTTTTGCTTTGAAAATCAACACATCAAGCGCAAAGTTCCTCACCATAAGAATCTACCTCTCAGGTTATTCTTCTGGAAGACTGTATTCATCATGTCCAAGGTCACAGTCGGTAAGTCGTGAGATACAACAACGGGTTCACGGGGCTTACTGACAGAATTTGGGTAGCTGGCGTGCGCCAAAATGTGCAGGAACTTCTGGATTACTCCAACAACCAGAAGAAGAGAAATTTTCTCGAAACCGTCGAGCTCCAGATCGGCTTGAAGAACTATGACCCTCAGCGTGACAAGCGTTTCTCTGGCACCATCAAGCTGCCATCCGTTCCTCGCCCTGGAATGAGCATCTGGTATGTCGTGAGCCGCTCTCGTGTATCTAGCTTCGGCGGGAAATTTTTTTTCGGCTGACATCGGTGGCTGTGATGGATAGTGTCCTCGGTGACCAGCATGACATTGATCGTGCCAAGCACCACGGCGTTGATGCCATGTCCGCTGACGACCTGAAGAAGCTCAACAAGAACAAGAAGCTCATCAAGAAGTTGGCTCGCAAATACGACGCCTTCATCTCTTCCGAGACCTTGATCAGGCAGATTCCTCGTCTTTTGGGTCCAGGTCTCTCCAAAGGTACGTATACCCGCACTACTTGATTTCATAACGAATTCAATGGCGTTGGTTGGCTGACAATGCCTTTAGCCGGTAAATTCCCTACCCCCGTCTCTCACAACGAAGATCTCGCCGCGAAGATCAACGATGTCAAGTCCACTATCAAATTCCAGCTCAAGAAGGTGCTCTGCATGGGTGTCGCTGTTGGAAACGTTGGCATGACCGAAGACGAGCTCATCTCCAACATCATGTTGGCCATCAATTACCTGGTCTCCTTGTTGAAGAAGGGATGGCAAAACGTTGGCAGCTTGACAATCAAAGCTACCATGTCTCCTCCTAAGAGATTTTACTAAACCTATTTGCCTTGGGATTGTATGGCCCCATTATTACGATGATGGTTGTGTATTTACGATCTACTGCAATTAACGAATGAAAAACTATTCAACAAGCCACTCCTATCTCTATTTTTGCATTTCTGCTAAATATCTCATATGCGCCGACCAGTGTATCCAGAATATATACAATTGCCCTTTATTCGCCCCCAATAGTACATTCTATCAAAATTCAGCTAAGCACGAGGGGAGCTTTGTAGGCCGGAGTTACTCCATTCCTTCCATAAGATCCGTTTTATCCAGGACCATGCCTTTCAAGCCCAAAAACTCCCTGAGGTTATCCCACTCTTCTCCTTCCTCCTCACCTTGCATCCATGGATCCTTGAATCCCCAAGCCACAGCTATCTTGTCCATTGCTCTACGCTCTTCCTCTCTCAGCCACCGTTGCCGCAGTGGCATTCCGGGAATCCATACGACACGTTGCATCTGATCGTTTGCAGTTGCAATAGCAACCAAACCCATTGAGGAAGTGAATGCAACGTACGCCAAGATTGCAGAGAAGGCAATCCATGTCGAAGTAGCTGGGCTCATGGTATTCTGCAAAGTAGAAACGTAGCTAGCGACCATGTATGCTGCCGGAGGAGCACCAACTAATCCTGCTATTGGCAGGGACGCCTTCCGTAGGACCTTGGCACGGTGGAAAGCTGGTGTGCAAAATGCTTTGTCAACGATGGCGAGGGCGAGTGGTAGGTTCTTTTGTTCGATAGCGACATCAAGGGCCATATCAGCAAGTTCCTGTGGTATCGCATTCTTCGCAGTTTTAGAGTTGACCGCACGGTATGTAATTGTTGATCCGCTAAGCTGTGGTGAAGGCTTAGTTGCGTAGAGGGAGAAGATTTCGGGGAAATGATCGGCTTTTTTCAATTCGGCTAGAATCACGGTGTATTCATGCAGGATTTTGGGTGATATGAAGACCTTTGGGTCGTTCAATAGTTCAGTAAGCATTGAAGAGATCGCAATTGTTGCCCTCTGTCGAAAATTCCGCTTTGGAGACCCGGTTGCGTTTGCTGGCCGCTTATTGCCAGGGCCATTTTCATCTTCAAGGTCAAGGAGCGATGATGTCGCATTATCTTTAGCCGACTTCGCAGATGCGTTGTTATCCGAAAGAGCGATATTGGCAATATTCTTGCAGCGTTCAAGCAATTGAACGACCGCTTCTTCAGACGGCAATGTCGTCGCAGTGATTATGGCGTGTGAATCTTGGAGCGCGTTGCGAAGCAAGAGATCTGGGTCATTGTGAGATTGAACAGCGGCAGAGCTTGGGGTGAAGCGACGCGGAGGCACGCTGGGTAGACTGAGATTGTTCGAGAAATTTTTGAACCTGTCATAGTTTTTGGGGCTTCGAGTAGCATGAGCTGCGAGGAGCGGTGGTTGGAATCGCAGGGCCCGCTGCCGCGACGACGTCGAGAACTGGCAATATTGACAAATTGATTCTTGAGCACTTTTGGGAACCCGAAGCGCGATGCGCTTCATCTTCCTCGTCTGCTGCACGGAGCCTAAAAACACACACTCTCTCTCTCTCTCTTTTTCTTTGCTCTGATGATGTTTTGAAACCTCGATGAAGCAGTTGAGAAGTCTAACTACCTAACTAGTTGGTTGAAGATGTGGCTTATCTAATCGCCTTATCCGCGCTTGGGTGGCACCGCCACATGCTTACGATTGGGATTAAAGGAATCCCAACATCAGGGCTCGTTCACTGTCGACATCACATTTGCATTCACATCGTCGGATTTCACTGGTGCCTGTTCCCCGGTTTTAAATAGATCGATAATCTATATCACACAACGCTTTGGCTTCTGTCTTCTAGCTAAGACACTATCTCGGCAAGGTGCTTTCTATGCGTCAAATTAGCTAAACTACATTTCCATCCTGACCTCTCCGATAGGCATCATGCCGCCTCCGCCAGCGCCTCCACCTCCACCGCCCTTGCCAGGGTTTGGTAGTGGTGCCCCTCCACCGCCACCACCTCCTCCTCCTCCTGGAGGACCTCCTGGGGCCGGAAGGCATCCGAAGCAACCGCCAACATCGGTGCCCAAGGACAGAGTAAGTTCCTCAGTATGTCCGGTGCAAGAGTCGCAAACTGACCTTGATCATAGTCTGCGCTGTTAACAGATATCACGAAAGGCAAGAATCTCAGAAAAGCAGTCACAAATGATAGATCGGCGCCGATTGTTTCTAAGGGTTCAGGGAGTTCGGGCGGCCCGCCTATTGGTGGAGCACCAGCTGTTCCTGGAATGTTGAAACCACCCGCCGGTCTGGCTCCTCCAACCCCAGGCGCCAATCGAGTGCGAAGCAATAGTGACAGTGGGAGAGTCAGCCACGGGGGCGATGGTGCTTCTGCTCTTCCGTCAGCTCCACAGCTTGGTGGGCTGTTTACAGGTGGAATACCGAAGCTGAAAAAACGCGGTGGAATTGATACCGGAGCCGCTCCTGATTCTGCATATCTAAATGGCAGCGAACAACGAATCTCAAAGCCTCCAACATTACCTAAATTACCAGGTGCCCGGACACCACTTCCGCCATCTGCAGATGCTCCAACCCAACCTGCGGTCAACCCCTTGGTAGCCAACCTTCGGAAGCCGCCGCCTAAACCTTCCTCAAGACCAACTTCTACGTTTTCAACAAAATCCGCTCCCGACATACCCCCGCCACGAGCGCCTCCTCCTTTACCTGGAGCAGGACGCGCCCCTCCCCGGGTTCCTGGTTCCACTCGAAAGGTGTCTGCGCCGCCAGCACCCCCTACACCTCCAGCGCCACCTCCCTCATCCGCACCTGCTCCACCAGTTGCCCCTCCCCCGGCTCCTTCAGCCACACCGGTCGCGAACGGCGGTCAGGCTGCCGCTGCCGCTTCCATAGCAATGCAAGCTGCCCGCAATGCGTTTGGCCACTCACAAGCTTTACATTCTCCCGCGTCTACAGCTCCCTCTGCTCCACCACCCCCTCCTCCCGCATCCCCACCATCTGCATCATCAGCGCGGACATCATCTCTTCTCTCCACGCCGCTATCCTCCCGCCCTTCCTCCTTGGTAGATCACCCGGACCACAATGCTCGTCCCTTACACCAACCACCTGCTCGCTCGATGCTCGACCCGTCCGCATATACACTTTCAAATGGTGGATCTCACCGGTTAAGCACTGGGTCGACAACCTCAACCGGGCACTCTAAAGTCATTATTCAGGATTCGAGGTTTAAATTTCAGAGTGAAGAGCACTTGCCGAAACCTAGGGAATTCAGAGCTGGCCAGAGGTTGTATAGAGCGGGACGAGGGAGCAGTGTACCGCTAGATCTGAGTGCCTTGAGATAGTTACGGCGTCGTTGGACTGCCCCATTATTCTGCTGCCCTTGTTTTATGCTTGATGTGAACTTCCTAATAGAGCAGGTATCTGAAAAGCCTGTCCTTCAGAGGGCTTGCTCTATATATCTCTCTATTTCTAGCAAATAGTTACTTCTGTGTCATTGCGTCTCCCCTGGAGTTCTTTGATTTTAAAGCGTTGGCATGGGTCAGAGTCACAAAGGGTTTGCTGCTTTGTGCTTTGCTATCTGGATAGTAGGAATACCTGACTTTTATGATATCCATATTTGATTGCTCGAATAGCGTTGGACGTATCCATTACTCCGTAGTTGAAACAACTCTATTTTGAAAGGTGGAAATGGTGACTAAGCATTTGGGTTGGTGCTTTCTTGAGAAGCTCGAAAACGACATGTTCACCCGCTGTCTGTTATCGCTTTGAGAACGACAATAAGAACATATTTCCCTTCAATGCTCTTGAGCTTGCTACCTAAGCTATGATTGTATTGCTGCTCTGAACCCGTCTCACCTCAATCTGTCCTCGGCTGGACCAGTATACAAGCCCCGTTGCAGACCTGGGCCGGTGGGTGTCCGCCAGCAACTCGCTGGGCAGAGCGACTAGAGTCTTCGCATCTGATACGGGCAGATCTGTCATACGAACCTAGACATTGTGAAAGCCATGTCTCTCCAACCTTACATAAATAGTTGGTTGCCCAATCTCCCTCTTTTCGGCCCAGAATGTCTTCATCCTCTTCAAGAAATAGCTGCTAACAGATTCTGCCGGTCATAGAAAAGGTCGTTGTTCTCACAGTTGATGGTCGTACCTTGACAGGCACGCTCCTTTCAACAGACCAACTCACCAATCTCGTTTTGTCGGAAACAGTGGAACGGATAATCCGACCACCAGATGACCCCGAACCGAGTTCAGAAGTCGACCATGGATTATATCTGATTCGCGGCGATAATGTTGTTATATGCGGCGAGATTGATGAGGATATTGATGGAAAGATAGATTGGTCAAAGGTCAAAGGCGAGGTTATCAAGGGAACTAAGAATTTTTGAAAGGAGAACTTTGTCTGAGGTTGCTAGGGCAGGATGGTATCTTGAGGACACGGCTGTTCCTAGGGTATATCATGGGTTTCCAATTTCTTATGCGCAAAAAATGATCTAATCTACTAAGCAAGATGACGCTACCAGGTAGCGCAATACATCTTTTCCCCATAAACCGCCCTGAGTTCCAATCTTGATTCTGAATGATCGACGTCCTTTCAGCCCTCAACGACCTCCTCCCTAATGGTTCTTGTCATAACCTCTCGCACCGCGCCGTGTACGGCATGGTCACGTTTATCGTCCGGTGTGGCGGGATGTCTGCCTCGATGGGTGTCTCTGTCCGCACTTGCTTCAATAACGAGCTGCTTGGCGATGGTCGTGGGTAAAACGGATCGTTTTCTGAAAAATGCCTTCACTGCCTGATTGACTGTCTTTGTGCAAGGGTATTCGCTTGCAGCAGCCGAAATCGAGTAGCCCAGACGGTTTGTTCTCCAACGGTGTTGCATATTGTGACGCGATCAGTCCCAATAACCAGCGTCAGCGGAGGAGTCACCACAAACTCAACATTATTAGCAGCTATCTCTCCCAGCCAATACATCATCGCCAAGGTCCTTGCCGTGACCCGAGAATAATGCATGAAACAATCAGTGCTGATGCCGACAATGCCTTCCATCTGGTTAATATGCACTAAAAATTATGGAGGGTGAACAGTCACACCGTGATGAGCGGTTGTGTTAAAATCGCCGGCGGCTACATATGGACGAATAATGCAGGCCTTATTGGGTTCTCTCCGTTTCGTTTTGTCCAAAGAGAGACGGTGTACAAGATCCGTTGATAAGAACATCCCTCGCGGCTTCTGTCATGGAAGGAATACGCTCGATTTCTTAAGCTCGCCCTTCCACCAGCTCGCATCATCCACAGTGATGAACTTGTAGCACTGCGGGACGAGGAAGCCCAGGCCGGATCCGCATTTATCTTGGAATTCATTTAAGAAAAAGAGAGACGAGTTTAGGGTCTGACGCTGTATGTCAAAGTCGTTCTTTAAAAGACAGACCGTACCTACTAGACCACCATCTTCTAGTGTGAAAAAAGGTTTTGCCATCCTGGGTTCTCTTTTTGTTGCAGGCGTCCAGACACTCGGACAGGATCCCGCACCAAGACGGATATGGCAAAGCATGAGTTCTTTCTCGCAAGAAATATATTAAAGTTGAACCGGCAATATCTCGTTTGGTGACAATTTTGTGATTTAGATCAAGGTAGAAAGAACTTTATACACCAGATGGGCCACGGATGTGTCAGTTTTATCATCATTTATCGACAGTAGATGACGACAAAAAGGAGCTTGACAGCCCACAAACAACCCCTTGCCACTTGACTATGATGGATGCGAGTTCAGGTCAACAGGCACATATTCGAAGTCATTGCTCACGTTGAAGCCCTAGCCTTGATTTTGTCATCCTTGGCCCCTGGCACGACGCGTTCATGCAAGTCTGCCCCTTTACTTCGAGTGTGCCTAAAAGCACCAGTTCCAGACTCGAGAAAGTTTTGCCACATGACTTGATTTCCTCCGATGGTAGTTCAATATTGACAAAAGGCCCAAGCCGCAAGCTGTTAGAGAACCTGCATGGATCTCCTGGATTCAGGGAATTATGAGGCCAACTTTGTGGGCCTGTTTGATCGCTGCGGGAAAACTGTTAAATTCCCTCAATTAAGCCAGCATTGATGCCAGGTTCTTCTGAGCTTAACAACGATTATATTCACACATATATCTGATAGTCATCAGGGGGCGAAAACCTCTCAGAAAGTTCCTATACTTCCACTTCTCCAGAGAAGCAAGTAAGTACCAGAACGAGTAAGAAAGTCCGCTTTGAAACACCAAAAAGCAAGGAATTGATTACCGGGACGCTAGCGGAAATGTTCGGTTAAAACCAGAGCCCAAAATGCTTAACCTTAACGCTGACCAACAGGAGGGGGTCTTGGCAATGCCAGGGAGCCACCGCTCTGGCATGGTTGTAATGGAACTTATTATGTAATACGGCTAGTACCCAATATCCCGGATCCACTTCTAGCCCCTCCATCAGTTGGGACTAGCCGTATTGGGCTAGTGCAGCGGCCCTTTCCCCCTTATCAAGTCGGGACGCTAACGAACTAAACATCCCATCTCAACATCATCACCTTGTCCAACGCCCCAATCCAACCGCACTTTCTGTTCCCCTATTTCCTCCTTTTTGTTCAATTGCTCTCGTCAGTTCCAGATCGGTGAAATTCTTTTGAATACTGCTTAGATCAAGGCGTTTTGCTCTATTTGTTCTCTCGTCAACGCTGGGCGAATGACGAGTCCTTCATTGCTGTATTTCTGCTGTTGCCACGGTCTCACTGGCCTCTTCCAACCCCTCCCACGCAGAAGACATAACTCTGGACATTGCTCTCCCTGACGGCGTCACCCATGTTTACGGAAAACCGCGAACTCCATCATACAAGTCCGTGCCCAAACTCCTGCAACAGAATTCACAGCGCTCTCCGTGATGCACCCTCTCGATCTGCATACCAAGAAGTCGCCCAGTACCGGCTACTCCACCGTTTGAACACTGCGGAATGTGGCTCTTTAGAGGAGCACAATCCGCAGTGTTCTATTATGCGTCCTGCACACCTTGCGGTGAATACTTTTACAAGCGGAAGCGAAAGAAGGAGGCTGCTCGAACAGTCCGAGAACCGAGTAGAGAGGGTATAGTTACAGACCAACCCGTCTTCTTTCACCAGCCGTTCCCATTCACTACAAACGCTTATTGGGGTGAAGAGATTGCACTTGGTCCGGGTCCGCCATCACGAAGGGGCCACAGGAATGGCACTAGTCGTACGGAAAGCCAGAAGAATCTAGCCGCGGCACCGCCATCAGCTGAACCGGAAGCTCTGACAGGAGTTTTGCAGGGCCTCAAGATAGATAAAGATGCTCTCAAAAACCCTATTGGCGACGCTTGGAATAGAATTCGTTATCAGCGTGAAGATGAGGTTTTGTGGGGAGTAGAAGTGAAAGGGTCCTCGGTAGGACTTTCCGGCCGAGGCCGATCAGACACTTTCCAATCATCCAAATACTACATTGCGCGGAACCCCGAAGTCAATGACCTCCATCCTCCTGTTGTCTGTGGCCCCCGGAGCAGAGCGGAAACCAGATGGATGTTGCAACCGCCTCCTAATGCAAAGGTCATGGCAGGGAAAGTGAGATCTGAGGCGTCGGTACGGCAAAGTCGAGACACCAGTCCTCGAAAAAGAGCCTTGGCGATTCCAGAAGAGTCCGAAACATCACACAAAGGATGCACGCAGCCGTCGAGTTCACAGCCTCCACGAACTTCTCTTTCACCTATTGTTGAAATCCCGAGTGCGCGAGACAAACCCTTGAACAAAGAAAAACGCCCTCGACAACCACTAAATGATGCTCTTTCTGTTATCACATCGTTCGGGGCCCCACAAAACTTTCCAGACTCTGAGGAGTCCCGGCTTCCACTTTCAACAATAACGTCAGCTTCCCGCCTGCCGTCCAACACGCAAACATCCGACAATATGCACCTATCACCATTTCCTACATTAATTTCCCGCTCCAACTCACCTATTTCCCGATCTCTTCAACACAAACCCCTAAAAGCATCGCCCCAAGCTTTACTACGCAAAACCATCACTACCTACGCCGAAGATCGTCCTTCAACAAATGAAACCATTGACAGTGGAAAAGCCTTCCACCTTCGAACACCATTGACGCCCGTATGGGCAGGTCACACCGATACAAATAACCCTGATATTCATAATAATTCGTATCTTGGCTTACGCCTAGAAATGGGCGTGGACGATTTCAGTGACGATGACATCAGCGATTTTGACGACATGCGGCATATTCGACCGTATCGGTGGAGTATGGACATATAGACAAAAGGTTTCATCTTTGCATTTGGGGGAAGGAAATGGCAAAAAGCCGTTTTTTGGCGCCTTGGAAAATGATCTGTGTTTTGCATTCCTTGTCTACATTCTGTTGCTCAGTATAACTCCTTTAGCGCCCTTCTTTTCATCTTGTCTGCATTCATGCAGCCAACTACATCCTCTTCCTGGCTTTTCCACATCCAGAAGCGAGACTTCGGCAACCCAATTCAACAAAAGGCCAAGACCAATGCACTTATTCGATGCAGACTATACTTTTGTTTGCCCCACCGATCCTCGATCTCTAGATCTTTCATCGCTTTTCGAACTGGGCTCAAACGAGAACGGACAAAAAACAAAGATTCAGGATAAATCATGATCATCTCACCATTAACAGGGACCTTTTGAGGAGCGTTTTGTATATATCCTAAAAAAGTACAATGCAAAGATGAATCAGTACCCTAAGAAAACCAAGCAACATACAGAGTATACCCTGCCAAATTCGTACAAGCCACATTTACTTCTCCTTCAGTTGAGCTGTTGCCCAAAAAAAAATCAATAAAAGTATGTGTGATCCGCTGTTACCCGAAATGCACAATGCCGAACTAGTGAGGTGTCATACATGCCCATACATATGGTACGCCATCATGCACACGGAGAGAATAAATACCGCAAATTCAAACAAAGAGGATGCACGAACCTGACAGAATAATAGAAGAGAGTGACTTTTTGGAAGCTGGGAAGAAGATTTTATTCAGGGTCGACTGATTGAGGATGTAGTTTGAGGATGTGTGTGGGTGGGCATAAAAGCAAACTTGGAAACAGGACTCAATAGAAATGAGGTATCACACGGTCAAAAAACACTTTTGCCAGATTGTAGTGATACATGTATGGAGTACTGTTGGCCCCAAAGAGGGATTGTCATCAATGCGCCTGAGGTATTCTAAGGTCCGACATCCAAATCATCTTTCAACAACACACCTTTCCGCTTTAGAAACTAGAGCCAATACCATGGAGAAAGCTAAAGAGAAGGTATGTTCATTTCCTGTGGAGTTCAACTTGCAAGATTCAATGTAAGGATTGGATTTAGGACATGAAGCGTGTGGGGCTTGTATACATGGGCTTCCTCTCTGTGATTTCTGGCTCAAGAAAATATGCAAGTTTCTCATGTCCACATCATGATCCAATTTCTTCTCAAGGTGGGAGAACCAGAAAATCCCTGTAGGGCTATAATGTAATAAGAATGCTAATGCATGTAATGCAAAGGCTGAATTAGTAGACTTTTTTCTTTTCATCCATGCTGAGCTGTCCAGGACCCATGTTAACTAGAAGGAGGAGTCCACCGCTGAGAAAGCGTAGAATTAGTAATCGATTGAAACCACGACAGAAACTGAAATCTCAGCTGAGACGCAATCAAGAAATACTCACACAATGGAGAGAGTCTGGAAAAAGTCATATTTGGCAAAGTCCTTGTGAGGATGCTTGGAATGGAGCTGTTCAAAGGTCAGTGCTTTTTTCATTCCATTCCCGTTCGGGTGCACGTACCGTCCAGAAGTTGTTCACCAGGATATTGAAGATGCTTAGCACGACGACCAAAATAGTGGCACTCCACTTGGCTTTGAATCCAACAACAACCATGACACAAGCAACAAATCCAAGGAGGCTGACCACGATCCTCCAGAAACCCCAAGATCCGGAGAAAATGAACCCAATGAACAAGAAGATGAGCAAAACTCTTCCAGCAAATTGGATGTACATCTTGCGATCCTTCTCCTCGAGCTGAGGGAGCCCAGCGGGAACAAACTTCTTACGAACCCATGAGTCTGAGAGAACCATGAGAAGTCCTCCAATAACACTGAGATTTCGAACGAAAAATGTCAAGTCAAGCACCAAACCATACCCAAGGGCTTGAGACACAACGACACCAAGGAGACCGGCGACGGCGTATACACTGTGTTTACGGGCAATGACCAGAACGGAACAGATCAACATGGCAAAAACGTTCACGAGAAGAAAGATATGCGAGATTCCTCTCGGGACTACGTAAAGGCGGGTAACAATTAGCATCCGACTGCCATTGGCGACTGGGTGATTACCGTCGGGAGGCATTGAAGGGAGGACATACAGTGTCTGAACTCGTGCAGATATGCGAGCTGGTCGCCCCATTGCGTCAAGATGCGCAGAGTGTCTTCGAGGAAAGTGACAACGATCAAAAAACGTCCAATTGCGGGGAGATATCTATGACAGTACAATTTGGGTGGTGCATTAGTTTCCCGCACCGCCGAAAGTCATAGCAAGAGGGGCCTCTGGGTGAGAGAGAGAGGGAGAGAGAGGGAGAGAGGAATTGACATACGGCTTAACTGGGTCAGAAATGGTCTCTAACCAGTCCTCGATCTTGCTAGTATGCTCGCGAATTGCATCCAAGGGACTGGGGTCATTCGTCACATCAGCTCTACCGGGACCAACAAACGGGTTGCTGTGACCCAGATTGTATCCGGCGGTGCCGCGGATCTGTGCCATGTTGACTTCGCTGGAGCTCCAGGTGGTCCCTTTGCAAGAATTGGACGGCGAGAGAGGGAGATTCAAGGGTTGATGTCTCGCTCACGGCGAGTTGCGGGGAGAAGAAACCAAGATCGGACCGATGAACAGCTGTTGGCTCTCAAGCAACTGTGCACCGGTTACACTAATAATAAGAAAGGGAAGAAAAGAAAAGAAAAAGAAAAAAGGGGAGGGAAGATTGGAAAAGAGAGTGGCAAGCGGGAAGAAATGGGGAGTGTGGGAATAAGTAATTAACGATGGGGACCGAGACAAGCTGGGAGGCGAGCAAGAGTGAGGTCCGGGCAAGTTGAAGTACAGGCCACGATGCGATAACGCTTTCTGCTTCAAGGGCCCTGGCAAGTCTGGCAGTCGATTGCCCCGGATCAGGCTTAGTCGCCAAGGCCGCTCGATGGCGATCAGTCACGGGGGTGGTCTCCACTGTGGATTATTATCGGACCGAAGGAGCTTACCTAATCCCGACCTCCACCCGGGCCGGAATGGACAAGGACGGAGCGATGAAGTCCTAGGTAGCCTTGAAGACCAATCCATTATTTATCCACCCCATCCGCTGTCAAAGCAATTGAATATCGGGAAAGAGAGCCATTAACTATATGTTTGCTTGCCTATCACTCAAGCTACTGTGTAAGTAGTATGCTCACTTCGCAGTGCGTCCAGCCTTGGCGTCCACTTAACCAGGTATGTACGGAATATCCTCTGGCAACCCACAGTAATACTACTTCTCGATAATCGACTTGTGAAGGCGGTGGGAGAAGAAAAAGTGACACCTGTCACCTTTGAGCTTCCGGAACTAGTACAGCACTTGAAATAGTTCACTACCTATTTGATCGTATGACACAACTACGGAGTACTACAACGCTTTTTTGCAATCCGGTCACCCCCTGCCAGCACAAGGGAGTATGGGTAGAATCGGCAAAGCGCGAGGCAACTACCTGTTTAAGTCGAGTTGTTCTTTTTCAGTTCAAAGTTTCCCAAGATATCTGAGCTCAACATCGCAAAAGCAAATTATACTGCAGTGGCCAATATGTTCTTGAATTGCTCAGTGCTGCAAGCAGGAAACTTGGTGGTAGCTAATGTCAACCCTCAAACATGAGGAAATAGTCCCAGGCCTAAATGCCAACCACTATCGCACAGTTTTTCTTCATACCACCCAGACTGGACCCCATGTAAAGAAAAGAATTTTCACTGGATTAAACACATAAAACATCAAAAGCAATGACAGAGTACATTTACACATCGAAGAAAAAAAAAAGAAAAACAGCATCATCAATTCAAATGGGTTATTTCCGGTCTTCAAATGCAAAGCAAATAAACTCGATGAAGTCCCCCCCCCCCCAAGTTCAAGCTTGTCCACCTTTTTCTGCCTGGTGAAATACAAGTGGGTATGTATGTTAGGTAGGTAGCTTGACCAGGAATCAGACCAGGATAAGTAGTTGACACAAATCAGAGATAATTAAAGAACAACAAAACACATGTATTTTCAGGATCATGGCTCAAGCAGGGTATTTTTTTGTAAGTTGATGGGTGCAGTTGAAATTTTAAAGAAAAGACAAAAGGGTGCAGGGTATTGATATCACAGTAGAAGGGGAACAACAAGAATACAGTTAAACCAGTCTGCATAAACTCCTTTCATCCTCAGCATAGGTAGGAACCACTTGACTGAGATCAAATTCATTTTTTGCGATGCAACACAGGCATAGAAATGAAATAGAGATACACATATGACCCCATGTCAAAATGGAACCCGTAGACCAATCAAGGCCACACTGTTGACTGAAGTGTTTTGGTTCTGTAGCATGCAATGGAAACGGAAATGAAGAGAGCAGATAGTCGTGAAAAAACGCCAGGTGCACAGATGCTAAGGTAACTCTTACATTGAACAAGTTGAGAGATAGTTGTAAAGGGTGCCATGCTAACACACTTTGTCAACAATCA
Organism: Amauroascus niger; assembly: GCA_001430945.1. Lineage (NCBI taxonomy): Eukaryota > Fungi > Ascomycota > Eurotiomycetes > Onygenales > Onygenaceae > Amauroascus > Amauroascus niger. The sequence continues at coordinate 74,345 of LJPK01000960.1, read as the reverse complement.
AAGCCTAGGAGGTAAGAAGTTGCATGGTTTTCAGGCAGCCCAATCAGAATCAAGGGGATGACTCTCCTCTGTCCATGTCTTTTCCTCAACAACAGGAACACGTTTGACAGCAGTCTGAACGACAGGCTTGACGACTGGTGCCTCTGAGCTGCTGCCCGTGTCACTCGTTGCCCCACCTTGGTTGGTGGCTCGGCCTTTCACTTTCTTCTTCTTGGAAACTGTTGTCCATTCACTCTTACTCTTTATGATTGCAAGCCGAAGCTGCTCCTCTTCTGGAGGCAGATCATCTGTCCAATTATTTGGTGGTGCAGCACCCTTGTTCTTGTTCTTGTTCTGTTTGGGCGTGGCTTCCTTGTTGTTGACGTCAAAGGTGTCAAGAAGAGGACCTGGAGCATTCTTAGGGTTCTGCAATCCATTAGAGCTCGAGTCGGGGGCCCACACGTTCGAGGTTGGCGGTTTAGGTTTGGAGGCTTCCTGACGCTCGTGCTCACGGGCAGTGTGAAGCTGCTTTTCAAGAAGAGCGCGTCTCTGTGCCTCGGCGTCTTGAACCATGCGCCTGTTATTCTCCTTCTTGATTCGCTGCTGTCTCTGCTTTTTTGTCTCTGCTGACTTGGATCCATCCGACTTCTTATTCTTCTTGTCCTTTTTCTTATCTTCAATCGGACCTGTGAGTCGCAGAACAGATGCTCCTGGTGGAGGTGCGTCCAGCATGTCAGATACATCTCCAGCTGGCTTCACGGCCGGGGATCCAATGGAAGACAAATCGTCATCCGCTTCTGCACCGGTCGTAGAAGATGCCCCAGTCGAGACAGTCGCATCGCTACCTCTGGTCGCTGGGCGAGATGTCGGCTTTGGTGCTGGTGCTGGTGCTGGTGCTGGTTTCTTTGAAGAGCCGGTTGAAATCGCGTGTCCTTCTCTCACTTTGGACAATTGCTTTGCAAACTCAATGTTATTCATATCCTCATCAACGACACGGCTTGTTGTAGCTGGGGAGGCTTCAGCTTGGATCTTGGGTGCTGGGGTGGGAATGCCGCTGGTATTGGTTGCTTCTGGCGCCTTCTTCGGCTTGCGCTGTCTGGGTTTTTTAGTCGACAGAGAGTGGTCTGTCTTCTCCGGAATTGGTTTGCTGGAAGAGACTTTTGCCCGGGCGGAGCCTTTGCGGTAGTAATAAGCCAGCCCACTGGCAACGAAGAGCATGATTGCCCATCGGAGATATGGATTCATGATTGCAGTTCCTATGAAGTTATCACGCGTTAGATCGGCTATCTACGTGCTGCAGGAGAGTCAGGAGGAGCTTACTTCCACAACACTGATGTACTATCGGGTTTGAGGGAACGAACGATTCGAGTTTGCGGATACCAACAAAGTATCAATAGGAGCGGGAACGTGTATCGAACAAGGGAACAATGATCAGTCGAGCTAAAGCCGATTTTGGAGAGGATGGATAAGGAGATGGACGAAGTCGCAGAAGGAGTGAACCAAGGTGTTGTCGAGAGCCACCAATGGGGTGGTTGTGGTGAAGGTGGTGGGTGGGAAGGTACTAAGGGTGGCAGAGAGATTGTTTAAGGGGAAGGAACACGATTCGACGAAACTCGAAAATGCCCGTTGCGTCGTGACAGGCCCCAATGGAGAAGGGAAAAAAAAAGGGACAACGCGGTTTAACCGTGGTGACCGTTCCTGAGAGGAAGCGAGAGGAATTCTTTAGCTGCTGCAATGCTCGATACGGGTTTCCACCGCACAAAACCTACACTTTGTTTGCCATGAACTGAGACTCGATCGGGAGGGTTGAGGTCATCGCGGGATGGTGAACATAACAAAAAAAAAGGAAGACAGATCAACGGAAGCGAAAAGAATTGGGAGAGAGAGCAGAAAGATAAGAGGATAAGGGACGCAAGCAACAAGAGCGACGAGTGACGGGGGAAAATGATCGAATTGTGAGGTTTGAACGGGGGTTCGGGGGTCAAGTTACATGAGTTTGTGTCTGTTGAAGGGGGTTTGATGGGATGCGGTTGGTTGAGGCCAGCTATCCAGAAACCGGCCTTGTATCAGTACCAGAAACAATTGGCACGCTAAACGCTTTCTGGCTAAGCGTGCCTGTATTGGGTGGTGGGTACCTACGGAATACGCCGTTGGCAGTGAACTCTTGTGAATTCTTTCAGGCGTTTTTTTTTGGGGGGGAAGAAGGACTCCTTGCACAGCAAAAGGGGGAAAACAGCAAAAGTAAAAAAGAGTACAGCAGGATAGCTTGCTCTATGAGGACAGGATCTCCAGCTCTACGTTGCTCCATTGACCGTATGTAGGTACGTATGTACTCCGTACTCCAGATTCTGGTCAAATCGCTGGGGTCGGTCCGACCCAAGTCCACGAGTTCATGACTAGTTAACTAACTAGTTGTAAAATATTAACCAGGAGAAAAAAGCCCAAGGGCCACAGTGGAGGAAGAGCAAATAAGCGACGTAACCTAAAACTTTGTCTTTACCACAGCCCAGGATACAGCGAGGCCCCTGTGAGCCACAGCCGCAGAGGGAAAAAGGAGACGGGCGAGGGATGGGGAGACACGGTGTTCCGGAATACTGCATGGAAGAACTTTGGCAGTCCTTCTTCGCGGTGATGGCGTCCGTCCCTTGCAGGGGCTTTGCAGCATCGGGTCAGACCTACATAACCGTAACTACTTATTCGCTAATCCACAAATGTAATCCTCTAACTAATTGACTTGTTAGGTGGTTTAACTACATGCAGGTGGAACAAGTTGCTGACGCTTTTCGCTCACGTTTTACGGAGTACACTGTCCTTGGATGTAGATACGATAGTTAGGTAGCTACCTATACGAAAAGGCATTCTGGCAACTAGGCTTCTTTTTAGATAATGAACAACTGGAATAAAATAAAAAATTGTTACTCCCACAACAATGTATTTATAGGACAGGTGAACCCAGCCCGTCCACGAGGGAAGGGGAAATGTGGGGGGGCTCCCAATGCTACGTTTCTTGTGTGGTCCAGGGTTCTGCATAGAGTAAGTGATTCGATCTTCACTCGGCAAGACTCTTTTCTTTTTTTTTGGTCCATGCTAGTTAAATGTTCTATGTGTGGTCTTCTAAGAGCATAGAAATATCACAATCTAATAACTACTATGGCAGTCGGTGTTTGTTCCTTCGTTGATTCCGACAAACCTGGGGGCGCGACCTGAGACCAACTCACATTTTTGGCATCAACTCACCGCTTGATGGACAAGAACCAATCCGCTCCTTGGTTATCACAGCCAGAGCCATGGCAAAGACAAATAGCCAGTATCTTGTTGTCATTTAACCTGTAACTAGTCAAGTCATTCTGATAAGTTTAGAGATACGTTGAATCGAGTAAACCCACGATAGTTACTCCGTAGTTATTCCCCCAAACCCCAAGTGGCAAGCACCCCTAACCCAAACCCAAACCCAAACCCAAACTCGCTGAACATCTCCAAACCCCACTTGCCCCGCCATTCCCCGTCTGTTCCTCTCCTGAGTCTCCTCTCCGCTCTGCACTTTGGCGTTTTTATCAACAAAACTCCAAACATCCCCCCCCTTCAATAATAATAATAATACGCCGAATATAAATACCGTGATCAGCTAAAAGCACGTGTACACAGTAGTCCACCTTGGTGGGGCAATCCTATTATCATTATCTGGCGTTCTCTCGAATCGGTGGGTGGTAACTACATTACCACGGCCTGCGCCATCCTATATCCCGAATCACAACGGGCGGGCTTAAAACAAGTCGAAAACGAAAGGGGAAAAAAAGAGAAAAAAAAAAAGAAAATGGCTCCCAAGAGTAGAGTCATTATCGATACAGATCCTGTGAGGCAAGACCCGATATCTTCTGGTTTTTTGGGCGTTCTCCTGGCTCGTGCCTGGCTATATCTGTACAGTAGCTCTTTTGGGCCAACAGATCCACTTCTATCTGGGCAATAAATCCCTAACATCCGTTTCCAGGGGATTGATGACATTATCGCTCTTCTTCTCGCATTTTCCTCCAAGGCCGAGGAGATTGAGGTTCTTCTCATCTCTCTAACCTTTGGGAATATTGATATAAGAAGGTTCGTTTCACTCCATCAGCCTCGCCAACTTCAGCCATATAGTACTTCAGGGACTCATGTTTTCCTCGCAGCTGCCTCCGAAATGCGGTGTCCATGTTTCATATCATCGAGAAAGAGATGGAATGGCGACGCCGTCGAGGACTAACCCCGGGTTTTGAGGCCCTGAAAGCTTTCAAACCCCTTGTGGCCGTCGGCGCTGACGGTCCTTTGGCTGGGGAGAAGGTGATGGCAGATTATTTTCGTAAGCTATAGTCTTTTTCTGGCTGCGTTCGCAATGGAAGGAAATATCTAACTAGTGTTTGGCAGATGGTCGAGATGGCCTTGGTGATGTCCATACGACTGTATGTTTTCGTCTTGTTCAATATCGGACGTGAAAACAAATAATAGAGTTCTAACGTTCTGAGACTAGCATCCACATCTCACACCAGCTCAAGAATGGGAGTCTTTATTTTCGCCTCTTCCGGCGTCGGTAGAGGAGCTGGAAGCCGCTGCCCAACATCACTCGTCGTTCACCGCATCGAAAAGGCCAGCATATGAAGAGATGCTCAGGTTGCTGAAAGAAAATGAGCCTGGCACAATTACAATCGTAGCTCTCGGGCCGCTGACGAATCTTGCGTTGGCGGCGGCTGAAGACCCAGAAACGTTTCTGAGAGCTAAAGAGGTTGTCGTAATGGGTGGAGCCGTCGACTGCCCTGGAAATGTAAAGCGCTTAAAAACGAGCTGGGAGACCGAACAATGAGGCTTACGTTGAAGCATAGGTAACTCCGACGGCAGAATTCAACACATACGCAGATCCGGTGGCTGCAGCAAGAGTCTACGCATTGACTTCGCAGATGCCACTCTCGACCATGCCCCCAGCGGACCTTCCATCCGCGTTGCCAACATACCCACCGACATTAAGCAAACAGCTCAAACTCAAACTCGTGTCTCTCGACGTGACCATGTCTCACAACTTGACAAGAGGACAATTCCGTGATAGAATCGCGCCGGCAACAGCCACCGGATCACCGCTTGTAGAGTGGATGTCTGCAATCCTCGAACATAGCTTCGCCAAGCTAGATGTCCTGCATCCCGGCCACGAGGGTGACATGGCGAGCCTGAGTCTCCACGACCCGGTATGCATCTGGTACACGCTTATTCCGAACTCGTGGCAGTGGATGCTTTCACTTGACTCACCGCTCGACCTGCGGGTTGAGACGACCGGGCAGTGGACTCGCGGAATGTGCGTGATAGATCGACGAAACCGGAAACGCAGGGACCACGATGATCCCGACACTGAGGATACCGGATTGTGGCTGGGGAACCGGTCAGGGAATAGGGTTGACTGGGTAGTAGGGACACCAGGACCGGATAGGTTTGCCGAATATGTCATGGACCGGCTGTTTGCAAAGCAGGAAAGTTGACCCGTACAGTATCACAGGTCAAAGCTCAAAAAGAGGTAAACTTTGAGATTATGCGGTTGTGGTCTGGAGTATGGGGGAATATGGTCACTCATTAGAAAGCTAAGGCGCCCTTTTTTTTTCTCTTTTGATGTAGCGTTCTGGAGTTCCATGCCGGGGAATACTTCGGCATAACAAGATGTGTTTGTGGGAATGTTGTCTCCAGGTAACTATGCATAGCAGTGAACAGAGGCAGTTATATAGTTATAGTTAACTACACTGTACATACTGAAATCAAAATGAATATGGTCATTTCCCGCTATGAAGATTCATCAGTTGAAAACGTAGTTAACATAGTTGAGGTCACTCACAGTGTCTTCTTGCTGTGCGGCTCAAAAAAAAAAAAAAAAAAACCTCGGACGCCCCAGGGGCACGTGATGCTGTGGGGGAGTTCGACCATTCTTCAAAATCTCCATTTCCCGGAGAAGAACATGGGCAACATCCTTTCTTGCACCTGTGTTTCACCCCCTGTTCCAATGGGGTTATCCTCACTTTGTACGGAGTAGTTAGAGCCAGTTTAACAACTGATGAGACTTGGCAAGAGGTGCGCCTTCCGGAGTTCTTCGAGAACAACCAAGCTTCAGCCAATCGTACAGCTTGATAGCTCCATGTGAGCCCCTTGGCCTTGTGCATCCAAGCAGAACCACTGCCAGCCTATCAGTCACAGCACGAGGCACGCGACACCACTTCCAGAGCTCTCTCTCTCTCTCTCTCTCTCTCTTTCTCTCTCCTCCGCTCTCTTCCTCGGTCTCGAGGTCTTCCTGTCCTCCAGCCTGCTGTTGTCTGTTTGCTGTTGTGCTCGTCCTGGGATTCCTGGAACTACCCTGGGGGAGATTTCCCTTTCGCTGTTGCCCCGACACGCATAAGAAGGTGCTGCTCTCCCAGCCCAGTGTCCCACCGCACTCCCCACCCGCCAACAGTAGGCCCCTTTGTGCTGACAGCCAATGGCCCGGATTCGATTCCTGATGTGCTGTACTCTGCTTCTCTTTGACATTTGAGGATCACTCCTTTTGATGTTACGGCACACCACCATGCAACTGCCCATCATGCCGAGATATGATGCTTCCGGGAGCCTGTTTCCCCTCTTTTGAGGCCCTCTCATCTTTTCCCTCTTCCCCTTTCCATTCCTTTTCATTCCCGTTGTCCTCATCCTCCTCCTCCTCCTCTTCTTCTTCCTCTGTTCACTCGATTTCTTCTTCCTTTCTTAGCAAGTGTCCCAGGATAGCCTTGGAAAGAAAACATTCCCGCTTGGCTGCCGCGTAATCGACTCGAGAATGCCGAAGGTCAAGCTGCCACTGACTCCGGCACTGTCGGCGGAGATTGCAACGTCGGACAAAAGTAGCAATCCTCCAGTTGAGGTGTCCGTCTCACTTGCCCAGTCAGTCATGTCCAGCAACGCAAGCACCTCCTCTAGCACGTTCTCTTCCCCTTCCCCTATTTCTCCCGAGCTCAGCGCTATTCAGACATCATCCCGTGCTTTGCGTCAGAGATCGTCAAGGAAAAGACCAGCACCAGACTTCAGTCTCCCTCCTCCACCTACCAGGGCCAGGAAGATTATTCAGGTCAAACCCAAAGGCCAGGAGCAATCACGCGTCACGGGAGCGGGTGCGTCGGCCAAGCCGAAGGATGGACAGAACCTGTCTGCAAACGGGAATAACTCAGAAAAGAATCAGCCCCATGCGACAACGGCGGCAGGCCGTAAGATTGCACGCAGAACGGCACATAGCCTCATTGAAAGACGGAGACGTGCGAAGATGAACGTGGAATTTGGGACGCTGAAAAACATGATCCCAGCTTGCAGGGGACAGGAGATGCATAAGCTCTCTATACTACAGGTATGTCAGTCTCGGAACGAAAGTATTTGGAGCTATCTTAACCACAGTGTACCGCAGTCCAGTATCGAATATGTACAATACCTTGAACAGTGCATCGAAGATCTCAAAACAGCAAACAATCACCGTGATTATACTCCCACGTCACCAACATGCGATACTCCAAAGGAGCCTACAACGGATCTGTCATCGTACTCTGCATCTCCAGAGCTCAGTCCAAAACCTGAATCATCTGTGGCCCAATCCCAAACGACATCTCCTCGGGCCAGTGATGTTTATGCCCATTCTTTCCATGCTTCATCAGTCGAGATGATCCCCATGATCCTTCCTAGCCCGGCCCTTCCGCCATCAAACACGCCATTCTTCTCATCACGTGTCCATCGTGATACGCTTTCTTCCAATACATCTACTATCTCGACTATTTCGACCACTCCGGTGGCATCAAGCAGCACATCACCTATCACCCCCTATCAACGAAGCGGATCGACGCTGTCGCCGAGTGCTCGAGGAAACCCGAACCAGGGTACAAGAATGGACGTTGATATGGACCAAGAAACTACGACGGCATTGTTGTTGCTGAACATTGATCGGAGAACTTCAAGCGGAGTAGCTGATATGGCGAAACCGGTGATTTCCAGGGGTAATTCAGATGACGGGGAACAAAAGCGAATTAGTGTGCATGATCTGTTGAGTCATTGACTACTTACTTGTACTCGACATTTGTGAAGACAATGACGAATGAATGGGCCTGTGGGAAATTGCTTTTTGCAATTGTCTTCATCAGTGATAACGGCGCCCATTGTAACATGGGTTGGCTAATGATAAACGAAACATGAGGGTGATTTGAGGTCTTTTGAACTTAATCCTAGGTGATGGAACAGGAGTTATTTAATGTATTAAACAATCCATAATGCAATTCATAGATTCGGGATCAAACAAGCCAAGAATGATATGATCAGAAAAGACCAAATGTTTATCAGATTATATATCTGCGTTAGATAAATTTCGCCAAAAAGCCACCTAATGTGCACGCTGTCCTGAATACCAACTGCGGGGAATATGAAGGACAAAAGCAAGGCGCAGCCCAAAACGAAAAAAAAAAAGGAACATCGCACTCCATATGAAGAGTGTAAGTTCGTCACGTAATCGAAGTCCAACCCAACTCCAGATTTTACCCAGCTGAAAGAGAAAAACCAAAAAGATATCAGAAGAGAAAGCAAAAAACTCAAGAGACATCATCAGCATGGCACCAAAACGGCACAGATCGATCGTTATGTATCTCAAAAGGGGAACCGTATCCACCCAAAGACTCCCGAATAAATAAATGAATAAAAAAAAAAATAATTGATGATGAGAAGCTTTGTTGTAGGGGTATATATTTTCTTTAGGCCGTTATTCCATCCAACCATGCCGAAACCGAATCTTCGACCTTCCGCCTGCTGGGACTTGGAGATAATGTGGCGCATTCATTGGCGTTCATTTCGCAGCCGCCACTGTCATAATTACTTTTGGCGTCGCCTACCACTCTGACCGCGCCGTTGTTGTCGAGTATGATTTTATTCTCTTCGTTCGGAGGAGGAGTATCGATTTTGCGACTGCTGGCTAGTTTACGCAGCTTGCGCTGTTCTGCGAGCTCGGTTTGTAGGCCGTCGAGGTTCCATTGCGTGAGCGGGATTTTGCAGTATCGCTCGGAGCGCTGGTCTCGATCGAGGATCTTGGCGCGGTGGTATGTGAGGATCGATGTGGAGGCTTCGCGGAGGCGGGTTAAGGGTGGGCGTTGGAGCGGTGATGATGGTTCGGGGGGTTGGCTTTGGGTTTTCGTTTGCGTTTGCGTTAGCGGTTGGGTTGAGGCGGTAGTGGCGGAGGGGGTGAAGAGTCGTTTGAGGGTTGAGGGGCGAAAGTATTTGCCTGCGGCGGAGATGCGATGGAGCGATTTGGGGGGAGATGAGGTGGGTGATGGAGGTGTTCGTGATGGGGTTGTTATTGCGGTTGTGGGAGTTCGGGCGGCGGATGTGCGTGTCGCCCCGTGGACGGGGGAGGATGAAGCGGTTGGCGATGAGGAGGTGTGTTTGGACGAGAAGGACATTGTTCGAATGGGGCGCGGGAGGAGTCTGAGTCTGCGATTGTGAGATTCTTGTTCCGTCCGTAATTGTTTGGAGCCCGGTCGAGCCCGGTTCATATTAGTCGTAGTCATAGGAAGAGTAGGGCGACCGGCGTGCTCTTCCATCTCATAACGTTTGATATGGTTCGTCGGCCTGTCCACAGGCGTTCGGAAAGATTGTTCTGATTGATGGGATATAGCTATCTGAGGATGAGATTTTCTATCCTGTCAATCTCGATGCTGATCAAAAACTCGAAAACCCAAAAAAAAGGTTAGCCGTTATTCTGCGATTCAAAATCGTCCATCACAAGCTGTGCGTATATTCTTACAAGGGCGACAGATAAGAATCCGGGCGTCCAGTACGGTAGTTTAATTCTTCTGATAGATTGACTTTTCTACTGGCGAAAAGGGGGCAAAAAATGCTATCCTTGAACACACCAGGGAACCGGAGTAAGTTCGGTGTTCAACCGGCGGGCCGCACCCGGCAACGTATTCCAAGGGCAATCAATGGCTTTTTCCCAGGGTGATGTTCTTCTAGGAGTAGTTAAACGCTGAGATAATATAAACCACCCCCAGAAGCCAAAAAAAAAAAAAAAAAGGGGGAGAAACAACCAAATTTCCAGATGGTTGAATATAGTCAAAGCTGTCCCCCCCCCGTCGCTCGCCTGTTTTGTTCTGGGGGTTGGAAGAGGAGAAACGAAAAAGGAAAAGAAAAAGAAAAAAGAAACACAAAACGCCGCCGCCGACCCCCCCCACCTAGAAGCGGGCACATGACCTCATTGGTCCGTCCTCGTGATCGACCGGCATCTAGACCCGTTTTAGCCGTGGCGCTAGGCTGGATGGGGGCTGGCGTTGATGGAGGCGGAGAGCTGCGATTGATGGGAATTCGGAATTCGACCGGTTGTTAAGTTGTAGTTAACTAGTTAACTAGTTAGGCGAGCGAAGGAAGAGGGAGGCCGGTTGCTTGTGATGCATGAGATGCATGCTGCAGGAGATCTTCAGGCTTGGAAAGGTTTGGAGGTTGGGCGAAGAGCTTTTGTTTATCCGAGTTCACAGGTTGGACTTGTGATCGCAAAGCTGGAGCGAGCTGTCAATATTCCAGAGAGCGGAAATGGGGAACACAGAGACCGTATGGGATCTGTTGGGTCTGATTTCAAGAAAATGCTATACAATTTCAAGAGCTAAAAAAAAAAGGAAAGAGAGGGAGAGAGAATGAAAATCAGATTGAAAGAGTTTGAAAACCCCTGTCAAAAAGAAAAATGTGCTCCAATTCAATCCAAGTTCAGCACTTCCATACCGCCCGTGCATGTTAAGCAAATAGCCATCCACATAGAGAGACCCAAAAGAAGATTTAGTACGTGAACCTGAAGTTGGGGTGGTCATCTCCCATATTGCTCAGTTCATCCTCCGGCAAGGAAAAGCGATCATCACGACCGCCTGCATCGCGGATTTTATTCTCCCGGCGGCACCAGAAGAAAAACACGGTGCAGGACACTCCGCAGACCCACACCAAAGCCAAACTGGTGCCAAACCCGGTTGGATAGTAGGGCTTCTCGATACTGACGAACACATTACTCGCTACCAGCCCGCCACTGTTACCGATTCCAATTTGCATAGAAGATGCGATAGACCGTTTGTAGTGGCCTCCCATGTTGTTGCTCACCCAAGCCATAATCACAGGCTGAGCGATGTATGCTCCCGAGGTGACCATTACGACGGCGAAGTACCGGACCGCAACGGACACATGCTTCTGACAAAGCAGGATGACGTAACCGACGGTTGCGACGCAGCATCCGAGCATTGTGAAGCCATATCGATGGCGCATACGGTCGGAGAGCACAGCGCAGGTAAGCGTAACGACTGTAGCCACAGCAAAAACTGGTATCGTCATGATTTGGGCTCGAACTGCAGTCCACCCAAGCTGGCTCAGAATCGTAGGCGTGAAGAATGAGGTTGCGTAGCCGGTGTTGACAATTCCGAAATACATGAGGATTCTAAACGAAGAGTGCCACCGTTAGACCCCATAATTCGAATCTCGCCTTTTCGGGCACCAAAAACTCGGTGCTTACCCAAGATACACTTTGACGTCCAGCAAGCAGCGCTTGAGTGCTGTTCTATCAAGACGATCCATAGCAACTCCGTTATTGTCAGCCGCCAATCGTGCAATTAGGAGCTTTCTCTCATCATCCTTGAGGAACTTGGCAGTCTCAGGCCAATCAGCAATGATAAACTTTGAAACGACGGCAATGACAACGGTTGCAATTCCCTCCAGAATAAAGATCCAGCGCCATGCTTTGTATCCAGCAGTACCGTCCATGTTTGCAATTGCGTATGCCAGGAGCTACCTTTTGTTAGCTTTTATGCCTCCCCTAAATTCGTACAGTCAGCGAATCATGTTATACTCACCCCGCTGACGGCACCAGCAACGATACTGGCAGAGAAAAAGATGTTGATCCTTGTTTGAAGTTCGTGTCGTTTATAGTACATAGAAATCAAGTAGATGCATCCTAAATTCATGTTAGTTGGTATCCGATTGAAAGACTTATTGTCGGAGTATATCTTACCTGGAACGAATCCTGCCTCGAAGATCCCGAGAAGAAAACGACATACTACCAAGCCAGCAAAGCTTTGAGTGGTACCCTGAAAGATGGTCACAAGGCCTAGAGCAATAATCGTTAGAATGATTCTCGATCAAAAGGAGTGTTGTGTTTCGAGCACTGCGTACCCCATGCTGCAATTATGGCACTAAGCCAGGTAGACGGCGCGACTTTCTTGAGGATCAAGTTGCTAGGCACTTCAAGGAGAATGTATGGGATGAAGAAGATCAACAGGGCAATATTGTAGTCGTGATCCTTCATGTTCAGATCCTTCTCCAAACCCTGAAGACGCGCATTGCCGATGTTGATACGATCGATAAACGAGAGTAAAAACAAAAGGAATAGGATTGGCACAACCCGAATATCACATTTCCACAACAGAGCCTTCTCTGCAGCGGCATCGAATGGCTCTTCAGATATTGTCTCCTTGGAGTCTATTTCAGTAGCCGACTCCTTAATTTCTCTCATTTTTGCAGAACCGGATTGCGGTCAAGGCTAGGCACAGGAGCGAAAATGATATGACAACTGAAGATTCAACGTTTGGTAGATTAGTTAGTAGTTAAATGATTCAACTGAGAATTGTTCTGGGATTAGAAGTGGTTGCCGCTGAGGAAAGTTAATTATGCTCTTTGTTTGTTCAAGGGAGGTATTCATCCAGCTGGTTAACTTGAGTCTTCAATCTGCTAGATCCCCTTTGGCACGAGCATGCTCTCTGGGTAGAGATTTTCCACACAGGATAAAACCCAATGAAAGGATGGTTGAAGTGATAGAAAGTTGAACCGAAAGTGACTGCATAAAAAAACCATATGGATCATATGGTTTTTTTGATATTGCCCATGTGAAGAAATTCTACGAACTGCCTCTGGCAAAACAATCACGCAATTGAACTGCCAGTGAACACAAAAAAAAAAAAAGCAAGAAGAGAAAAAGAAGCAAAACTGATCATTGTGTTCCTGCAAGGGCTCCAAAGCCCAGCAGTTCTCGACATTTTAAACGTGGCCGACGCAAATGGAAGACTGAGAACGCAGACATCCATGTCAACCCACCAGGGTATTATTCCCGCTCCTTTAAAGCGTTCAAGTCGAGACTAACTAGTAGATCCTTTTTAAGTACTTAGTAGGGCAGTCGAATAGAAAAGGACAGCCCCTGTTGAGATCCTGCACACAAGCCAAAATCGGGAAAATTTTTGGGAACAGTCCGTATTTGATGCACTGCATTGTTGAAGAGGGAAAGCATTCTGCTCTTAAGGATATCAAGGTCGACAGTAAATTCAAGTCAATAAGCCAGGCAAATCGACTTTTGTCGCCGGGGAGTGTCGTTCGTTGACACTAACACCTTATGCAATCGCCGAGGACTGGAGGTTGCGCCGATGGTCGTGGAGACTTGCCTTCAGGGGGGTGGTTAAGGCACCAATCCGGCGGTGTTCTTGGCGTTTTGTTCCGAGAATTATCTAGTGTAGGTAACTAGTTATAGTTCCTCTCGGAATCGGAGGCCCAGCTCGGCAACTTTACACGCACCCACCGTCCCTTCCTCTTTCTTTCGGAGAACGGAAGTGCGAAAGTGGTTCATATTTTAGCTTTTAGAGCTTAATCAGACGTCTCGTTTGGAGACTTCGCCAAATCAGTTTCAAAACATTCGCAGCTTCATCGCACAATTGGACTGCAATTACATGCCGAAGCATTGCTGATTATACTTCTCACATTAGTTATATCAAGCAACTTTATACTGGCCAACTATCCTCCATCTCACCATTACAGCGCCCTTTGACCGGAATTTAATGAACCTCATCATCCATCCGTTTCCCTCCGTCCTCCAAACCGCTATATATATATATATATATATGTATTCATCTAGACGGGCGGTGCGCATCCGAATGAGGTGGCAACAGTCCCGCCGGGGCCAAAGACCTCTTTCAATCCTTCAATAGCGGCCCACGCGCCCATTCCCGAGCAGACGAGACCACCGAGACCGTAGAAGACATTGATGGAATTCAAATGCCAGCTCTTCTTGTAGCCGCGCACCCATCGTTTCCATCCAGTATCGTGTCTCGTTGTGACCCCAGTAGCGGGGTCAAATCCCTCACCTGGTTGCAAAGCATCGACTTGGCACCTGTAGCCAACATACAGGAACGCAGGGAACGTGTAAGTGAAGTTGAGAATGAGCAGCGCGCCAACGAGACCGGAAATACCGTTCAAGTTGGGCACGCACGCGGCGACGAGGAAGGCCAGGATCCAGTACACCGGTCCGAGAAGGTACCACATCCAACGGCCTCTTCGTGTGGTGATTGGGGGAAACTTGAAGGCCTCTTGGAAGACCTCGACGTAGATCGTCTTCATGCCGACGTTGAAGTACATCACTGTGAAGGTGTCAGGAAGGAATGGCCCTTGGCGAGGAGGCGAAATAAGAGACAAAAACTTACAGCACGCGATCGAGGAGGTTACGAGACCCAGGGAATTGCAAAGAATCTGCAATGCACGGGGCTGAATAACATTTTTGAGGTTTGATACCGAGTACTGGCCAAGATGGCCATAAACCTGGATTCGGTGAGCACACTTGACGAAGTTCAGAAGTATGAAAGATGCCTATGACTTACGTATGCTCCAAAAAAGATATAAACCATACAGATGAAGAACTGGGCCAAAAGCATGCCTTTCCAAAAATCCCATGGATGACGCATTTCCGCGAGGAAAGCAATAAAGAGGAGAGCACCACCATAGCTGTCTATATATCGGTTCAAATGTCAACACAGTTTTGCAAGAGGAGTTGCAGAAGTGGAGTGCGTTGAGACGTACAAACCATCTGATTGATTCCGTTAAACTGAGCAGCAAACCCGTGCGCCTGTTGCTGGTATTGGTCTGGTGGCGGTCCGGCAAATGTCTTAACGGGTTCGATCTTTTTGATTAGTGTGGATCGTGTGACGACATCGTAATCGATTCCATAATGAGTACTCGCAACCATGCTATTGCGAGTCATTAGCCCCGTCCTCGTCTCATTCAGGCAAATATTACATGAAGCACTCACATAGTGATGAAGCTGATGATATTCACCCAGACAGCCACATTTGCAAACCACCCGATGTGCTGCAAGCTACGGATACTTCCAAATATCATACCGGCTACCATGAAAATAATCATGCAGGCGATAAAGCAGATTTCTCTTTTGGACAACTGGGCGATCTTGACACCACTTGACAAAATGAGTACCGTAACCGTCATGAACTGCTGGAGTGATTGTGCTACGTTGATAAAGTGCCGTGCCTTTCGGCCAAAGACGCGAAAATAGGTGTCGCCGAAGGACACCATTGGATATCGTGCCGAGTCCAGCCCCAAGTATACTCTCCATAAAATATAACCGCTGAGGCCGGCGAAACAACCGAAAATGACGTACAAAGCCACTCCGGGGCCAAAGCCTACGCTGGAGAACACGAATCTGGATTACCAACGACGTTAGACTAAATTAGCACTGTACGATGGGAAATGACAGGTCAAACAGTACGCACGCAGTGCTCTCCCAACCCAAGATATCTGTCGTGATCAAGTAGAAGATACTACCCCAACTCGCGGTTTTCAACGCCCTACTGGTCGTTTTCCATTCCTCTTCCGTCACAGAGGGAGCACTTTCATACGCGGGGGGAGTAGAATCTTTCTCCGATTCGCTGTTAACCCCCTGAGCGACTTGTAGTGTTTGCTGCTGAGCTGCTTCCTTTTTCTGTTGCTTCTTTCTCTCATGATGGACTCCGTGAGAGAATCGACTTTTGATCACATTGGAAAAAGTCCGAGGGCCCCGTTCTTCGATAAATTTCTTGTTTTCCTCGAACTCCTCGGTGCGTTGTATATCAGCCCAATAACGGAATTCCTCGAAAGTCACGCTGGGGTCGACTCGAGCAGCGAGGCCATAGACGCGCCCATTGGAAGCTTCGGACTTTGCATTGTCCGTGGCGGTGACGTCGGCCCTCTTGACGTCGTCGGACATGGTGGTTACTAGGAGCTTGCCGAAGGCTAGCTGTCAGAAGGCGGTGGTAGGATGAAGCTGACGGGCAAAAAGAGGAAGATCAGGGAGCAAGGCGAGGGAAACATGTCGAGATATAAGCACTGTACCACCCAGGGAATGGGACGTGTTGGGATCCGTCAACTGCCCGAAGATAGCCCAGGAAGAGGTGACATCGGATCTGCATCCTGAGACAAGAAAGGCAGGAAGCTAATTCCTTACGGGAGATGGGTTTGCATGGGTGATCAACTCCGGGGAAAACGAGGCTTAGCGAATACTCAGTTCCTTTCGATCGCCAATCACACGATGGCTGATACCGTCGGAGGTTTGTCGCTTGCAGCAACTCATATTAGCTCCATCTACAGGGTAACATTGTGGGCTAAAATCGGCACTCCCAGATCTGCAAATTCTCATGTGGCCATAACTACCTCGCTGTTCTAATGTTGGTTAACTACCCGCACCCCACACCCCACACTCAACACCAACGTCTATGTCTATGTCGGAATAACGGCAAAATAATATCATAGGAACTTGAATATTAACAGAAAACAGAACAAAGCATAAGTACTACATCCCGTCACATTTTTGAATGAATTGGCGAAAAGGGGATGCGATTCCACTGCTTTTTTTGGAATTCAACATCAGGTCTCACAGTCACCGACACAAAATAACCGTTCAGAGATCCCTTTCCATGCTTTCTTCCTGGTCCCAAGGCGCCTCCGGCCACTGCAGGGCTTCCAGGTACAATGCTTGACTTGTTAATATCTCCCTGCATCGATCAATAGATTGACGTCGAGACTATACGGCCGCAATCTCTCCTCTACTCTCACCATATCCACAAAACCTCTTGAATCGGACTATTTATTGTTGGGTTCTCCCTCAGAATCCAATTGGGCCGCGAAAGACGGCTCAGACCACCACAGTAAGCTTTTTTTCTTCATTTTTCTTCATTTTTTTCTCCGGTTGCATATGCGAAAATCCTGCCTGTCTTTCTTGTTGTTCCACTAGGCATTGTCATGTGGGGTCGTGGTTATTTTGATGTAACACTCCAGCATGGGCTGAGAATTTCAAAATGCCATGGCGTTGAATCCGGCATGCGATAAAGGAGAAGGGAAGGCCCTTGACAGCTGTTGAAGCCAGGGCCGGAAACATGTCTGATCCTCCTGAAGTGATAGGCAAAGCAGAGTGGAGATAGCCAAGGTCTCAATCCTCTGAGGGGGTTCCCCCAAGAGATGAAGCTTTGGCCAAGCAACGCCACCCAAGAGTTGCCAGCTCAGGTGAGCGCGCACTGCTCTCGCAAGCTGGGAGGTTTTCCTTTCCATGAATCATTCTAGAGGAACGGATATTATGAGTTATGCGCGGAAAGCCGCGTGTTGAGGAGGTTCTTGCGACCGAGCTGGGTAACGATGAAAGACCCCAGTCACTTAAACCAACTAAGCAGTCCGAGGGACTAACTACCCCCGCCATGGGCGATCTAGTTTACATGAGGATGGCCCAATCCACCCGACGGCTGGCAGTGGAGATGATTTGGGAAAGGTTTTGAGAGGGGCCCGAAAGATAACTAGTTATATGGATAACTGCAGTCCGGGCGCCCAATCAAACAGAGTATCCCCTTGGTTCGCCCTTCTGCCAATGTGCAATCACATTTCTGGCATAAACTAGTTACCCAGGGCAGATCCATGGTAAAATCCTTCAAATCAAAGGCCCAAGTCATTATTAAGTAATAGTTAAGTTAACTAACTAATGCATAAATTGACTAGTGAGTGACATGGAGTGTGGCACAACCACGCATAATGGGCCTTGCTGCTTCACCGCCACAATGCTTGTTTAAGGTCAGGGACAAGGTACAGGTGGACACACAATCCAAACTACCTGTAGCTTTATTCTGGAAGAAAGAGGAGATCGATGCCAATGAAATTCTAGAAACATGAATTGACAAAGGCTCTGGAGCACTGGAAATATAAAAAGTTCTAGAATGTGTCACTTACATATGAGATGAGACTTGGGGGGGAATTGAGACGCCACAGACTAGTTACACATTTTAAAACAGCTGATGTCCCCAACAAACCAGGGGGGATAGAGAAGAGATTGCAACCCTTGAGGGTCGTACAGTACATACTACCCACACGAAAGATGACCCAAATTTGAGCAATCCTGGATTCTGTGCGTCCTGGCTAGTTATAGGAATCTTTGCCCCTACGGCCGACTCATGCCGGACACACTGCGATTCTCGCGTTTAGTGAGTTCAAGTCCTTGGGAATCTCAACAGGCTTGACACTCCGACTGACGTTGATCTAGTTTACCTCCATACACATTGTTATACAGACTTGACAAAGAAGATTGCAAGTCTGATTCTTAACTTTTCTTACGAGGACAGCCTTGCAGATTCAGGATTGATATGGATGAAAAACAGAGCAAAATGATATGTGGAACCCACTCCTTTTGTCAATTCTTTTCAGGGCTATGTTTTTTCTGGCAAAGGAGTTCTCTATTTCGTGTCAGAAACAGTTCTGTGGTGTAGTTATAAACTAGTTAACTAACTAAACTAACTGATCGTGCGGGGTTGATCAATTGCCACAGAAAACCACTTTACTGGGAGCTAACAGATAACAAACTCATCGGTTAGAGAGGGACATCCTTCCAATGACCTGGATAGCATGGCCTTTGTGTTGGCTTGCCAGTCTTCGTCTTTGCTCAACTCAAAAATTGACGCTTGTCCTACGTTTCGCACGCATGCCCACGGGCTTCAATGGGAATACATTTCTTGATCCAGAGAACACCCGGGCGCATGGGATCTCTAGATCCCATAGTTATACAGGAGTCGCCCACGATGAAACAAGATCGACGATCATTGTGATATCCTTGTTATTGTGCCGGATCCCAAACAGCCAAATGAGATTGGTTCCGTACTGGGGTCCTACTCTCATGCTCGTTGCTTTAAGGTCAGTATTTGATGCTTTTTCCTTCCATAACTTGCACCGAGTCCTTGTAGTATAGTTATAGGGTAATAATGCTTCTATATGCTTACTTTGTAGAGAGCAGAATATCTCTCCTGTTTCCTCACATGCCTTCCCTGTTATTATTTTTTGGCGGCTTTCTATGAAGAAAATAGCCTTTTTCCTCTATGCAGTGTGAAAGGCATAAATACGAATGACCAGCCAATTTTGAAATATTGAGCTGAAGAGCCCGCAACCTGGGCTCTCATCGGGGCTGGATGCTTCGTACTCCATGGTTTAAAAGTAGAGACGTAGACGAGACTCACTTTTCCGCTCTAGTCAATTCAGAACTGATAACTACCCAGAGCTAGGCCGTTCGCAACGCAAAGTGCGGCCCCTCGAAGCCAAGTCGTCGTACAACAAATAATAAGGTGGTTTGTGAAGCTACGCATCGATAAGATGGTAACTAGTAGTTAACAGAGTCGAGTAACTATACATAAATATAAGGTCAGCAGCTAATTCCCCATCATGGCAAAAAAATCACATACAGCTACATCGCAGTTGAATTGATGTTCAGCAATATATGTGGATATACTTACTTGGTTATATTCAATCTCCCATTTGAAAAGCATTGTGCCTGAGATAGTATCATTTTGCGCATCAAAAATATCCAGTACAGTACCACATCTGATCTGAGCAACTGTTTCTTCAGGAATGTCTTATCTCTTATGTGGATTCAATTGCTTATAAGGAACTAGAATAAATCTGGCACTTTCCATCCCTGCTAGATTTTTTGCCATTATAACTACAATATGTGAGGACATTTCTGCTGCCTGCACCACTGGGACGGCCTGGACCCATGGTCAAAAGCAGAGGTTATTATTTCCTATTGCTCGGTTCCTGGAAGATCGCAGTCTCCCACAAAGCTGGGTAACAAGTCAGACCTGCAGGCAGGATAGGATTCCTCGGACCAGGGCCTAAATTTTTCAACTAGTTAGTTACATCACAGCGCGGATGTCAAGATCCATTCAAACGCTTTGCCTTCCGTAGTCATGTGGCATCAATCTGCATAGTATGGTACAGTCCACTGGGGGTATAGAGAATTGGATTGACCATTCTCAGAACCACTGCGCTCAACAGCACGGCCTTTCTTCGGGCCTTCGTGTCCACCGAGCCTTCCATCAAACTCCGCCTGTTCATGAAGCTAAAACTCGTTTTACCAACGAGTCGGCAATCCCAAGCAAGAAAGCTTGGACACTTCCAAGGCGGATAGGTAGGGCTCCAGGTGCGGAATGAATCCTTGCGCGGGCGCTTCCGCGGCTAACTCCCAGCACGCGAAGAGAAGCTCCTATAAGTGGATCGTCCCGCCGTGGAGATGTGGTGTTTTTCATTTTTGTTTTAGCATGCCGCACTGCTCCAAGAATGATAACGGCGCTTTGCCGACTGGATATCTTGTAGAGCCCCCTTTCGCAGAGACTATCATTAAATATTATAACGGCGTGGTAGAGACACGGCGAGGCCGTTTTCGGTTTCATCTAGTTACTCCGTAGTTAACTAGTTATTTCAATCTGAGGCCAGCGTCGTTTGGCGCCGCCGGGCGGGGG
>LJPK01000960.1:7200-53678 GCA_001430945.1 Amauroascus niger | reverse complement strand
GGCGGGGGGGGGGGGGGGGGGGGGGGGGGGGGGAAGGCCTGGAAGGGGAAAGTTGCGCGGGGGAATTCCGCACAAACTCAGCACGGACCGCCAAGCTCGAGATTTGTGGGGGGGGTTTTGCGTTGAGCCCAGTCACGAATCATTTTCTGCCCTTTTTTTTGCGCGGGCTTTTTCGGTTGGTGTAAACTTGCAGCTTGGAGGCATCTGAGATAACTACACATGGACTCGCAAAGACTCTATCTGAGCACTTGCATGCAAAGAATATAGTTTACTTGGCCCTCGTACCTGAGATTGGACTTTGGGTGAGACGTTGCCTGCGAGGCGAACCGTTCAACGCGGAAATTCCGTGCTTCCCTCCCCCCCAATCCATGTCCGCTTTCTCCATGCGATTTTTTTACGGGGGACCCAGTGGGTAGTTATGTAAATGCGGGGAGTCAGCACCTGTGATAGGCTTAGACTGGCCACGGCAGCAATCGTTACGTATGTACGGAGTAGTTACATGTCGTGAACTGCAGGATGTCGGCTTGAAAGCCTGGGTAGTTCAACTAAATTGGGTATTTATTCAATCCATGTGCGACCTTCTTGTGCTATTTCAAAAGTCTCAGGGCAATTCTGTCACTTAGCTGCAAATCTCCTTTTGGGCGGTTGAACTGCTGTTCTTGAGTGACAGTTTCGGGAAGAGACGACCCCCTCCCCCAATCTTTTCTTGCGGGAGTTGACAAAGGTACCTACATACATTCAGTTTCGCTCGTCGTTCGTTATCATACGGGATAGAGCAGTGGGACATATAACTTGTCAAGATGGGCTATCAGGCGATAGCGATTGCTGTCATCGCGGCAGTCTATTTTGTGATCAAGCAGCTTAACAAGACCGATATACCGAAGATCAAGAACCTTCCAGAGATCCCAGGTCTTCCACTGTTTGGGAACCTAATCCAGCTCGGTGATAACCACGCGAAAAGGGCGCAGGAATGGGTGCAGAAATATGGAGAGGCCTTCCAAGTTCGGCTTGGAAACAAGGTACGCCAGCCAGTATCACCTATCTTATGCCATGCGTGACAATTCTGCCGTGAGGATTGGAACTTGAATTCGACTGACAATAATCAACTTTTTGTTTTTTATCAAGAGAATCGTCTTTGCAAACACGTTCGAGTCCGTTAAACATTTCTGGATTACTCACCAGTCCGCCCTTATCTCCCGCCCAACGTTGCACACTTTCCACACCGTCGTCTCAAGCTCGCAGGGATTCACAATCGGTACATCCCCGTGGGATGAGTCTTGCAAGCGTCGCCGGAAGGCTGCTGCCACCGCTCTTAACCGGCCAGCAGTCCAGTCGTACATGCCAATCATCGACCTCGAATCCACAGAAAGCATCAAGGAGCTGCTCAATGACAGCAAAGACGGAGCTGTGGATGTGGATCCCAACGCATACTTTCAGCGCTTCGCTCTTAATACCAGCTTGACTTTGAACTATGGTATCCGTATTGACGGTACCATTGAGGACGAGCTCCTAAAGGAAATCTGCCATGTCGAGCGTGTGGTCAGCAACTTCCGAAGCACTAGCAACAACTGGCAGGATTATATTCCATTGCTGCGATTATGGCCTACCCGCAACAACGAAGCAAAGGAATTCAGAGAACGGCGCGACAGGTATCTGTCTTTGCTCTTAGATATGTTGAGAGATAGAATTGCAAAGGGCACCGATAAGCCATGTATCACTGGCAACATTTTGAAAGATCCAGATGCCAAACTCAACGAATGTGAGTACCCTGTTTATCGGTATTTTCCTTATGTTACTGGCCGCATTTTGCTGACCGCATGAAAAATATAGCCGAGCTCAAGTCTATCTGCTTGACGATGGTTTCAGCCGGTCTCGATACCGTTCCCGGAAACTTGATTATGGGAATCGCCTATCTTGCGTCTGCACATGGACAAGAAATCCAGGAACGCGCATACCGAGAGATCATGAAGGTCTATCCAGACGGTGATGCCTGGGAGCGATGCCTCGTAGAAGAAAGAGTCCCGTACATCACCGCCTTTGTCAAGGAGGTTCTCCGATTCTGGACTGTCATCCCTATCTGCCTACCGCGAGTCAGCATCAAAGATATTGAATGGAAGGGAGCAACCATCCCCGCCGGCACCACTTTTTTCATGGCAAGTCCTTTTTCTTTCTTCACCCTCTGGCCTTTTTTCTTCAATAACACGAAGACGCTAACGACCGGTTTCTTAGAACGCGTATGCCGCAGACTACGACGAGAGCCACTTCAAGAATCCCCACGAATTCAACCCTGAACGCTATCTCAATGTCTCCGACGGCTCAGGGACCCCGCACTACGCCTACGGTGCTGGCAGTCGCATGTGCGCCGGCTCCCATCTCGCCAACCGTGAACAGTACACTGCTTTCCTGCGCCTGATCTCTGCATTCAAAATTGTTCCAGCGAAGAACCGTGCTGATGATCCGATTTTGGACTGCTTGGAGGCTGGTATCAACAAGTGTGCTTTGACCCTGGATCCGAAACAGTTCAAGGTTGGATTTAGGGTGAGGGATCGGGTGAAGCTGGATGGTTGGATTCGGGAGAGCGAAGAGAGGACGAAAGACCTGTAAAAGGCTTAACAAGGAGCTCGAGAATATAATTGAGCGTACAAAAAGGGAATATTTCACGCCCCCTTTTTTTTTCATAAAGAAAGGGGCTTGTCTGCAAAAAATGTGGAAAGCAATGGGCGTGCAGGATTTCTTGACGGATGTATATATAGATTAGGTTAAATTGGGGTCAGTTTTGAGTCTCAGACGCCAGCTGGAGGTTTTTCATTTCGTCTACATGCAGTGAGCTTATAGAAACAATAAGTGTGGGAATGATTCAACCCTGGGTGTCCAAAGATGCAGTGACAGATATCAAGACACCTTTCATCCAACAAGATGCCTCCTTTTTTTTTTCCTAGGCAAAAGTTACTGCCGTCCAGCAACTTGCAAGCAGCGCATCTCATGAGAGGCGTGAATGGGGTGGATGACGAACTTTCGCCTCTCTCTGATTGCAAACCTTCCGCCAACCAAAAACATCGTTTGATATTGCTGATCTCTATTTAACACATACTCAAGTAACAAAAAGCTTTACTTCAAATCTAACCGCCCCCAATACCCAACGGCAGTATAGATTGAATGTTTTCTGCCATGGAGCTAATTTCACAATTCCCATTCAACGTCCTCTATCACTGCGGTGAGAATGCCGTGTGCCTGGACGAGTTCCTTCTGCGTTATTGGTATCGAGGCTGTCTTCTGACGATGTCCAGCCCGTTGAGATGTTGGACATCGCTGGCCGCAACCTCTGAGTGGATATTCGAGCCCGGGGCATGATAGGTACTGCTCCTACCGTTATCCCACGTCCATTGCCCTCACCCCTCCGCGAATTTATCACGGCCTTTCTCTCAATTGCTCTGATTTCTGGTATCTTGGAAAATTCGCTTTTTATGCTGCTTCCGCCATCAGAATCTCGGGGAAGCACGCTATTCACTAGGATACTTCCATTTCTTGGAGGTTTCAATTTGACGTCGCCCACTGTAACTTCATCAGGCTTAAGGGCAAGCCGTAGAACCCAGGATAGTTTCAGAGAACACCAGGCCCTCCGTAAATATGAGTTTGATTCCATCTTTCTTTGTCTTGCATCTTCAGCTGTCCGTTTCCCTCGTTTTCGAATGCAGTCATGGAAGACGATTAACCCCGCTACAGCGACCGTGAAGGTAGCTAGCATTCCAAAGGCGACATAAAAGGCACGTTGTTCTTGTTGCTCACGGCGAGCGCAATAGGTTCTCAGGCGTTCCTCATCCTTGGGATAACACATCTTGCAAACATCGATTTCGGCCATGGTCAATCGAGACCGCGGTCTGGTGCATATCTTTTTCAGATCACCGATCTTACACACACTTTCTTCGCAAGCATGCATGTGCGACGTCCCTATGTCTGGAACTTCAGCTATGCCAGTCCTGCGAATCTTTGATAAACGCTTATGACTGTGAACTGGAGGATGCTCCATTATATCAATGATACTTCGCTTTGTATATCCATCAACTGGACCTGAGGTTTGAGGATCGGTCAAAGGGGGCAGAGATGCGCATTCACAAGGTTCGTCCAGCCCGCTCTTTAAAATCTGCGCACGACTGATGTTAGAGAGATTAATATACTGATTATCTCCCTTTACCCATCGAAGGAAGGTAAATATCGCCTCCCGACAAGACCTGATACTCGACCTTTTCACCTCGGTAGACCCCACAGAAGCATCATCGGATCCATATGGGAGGAGATCCGTGCCGCAGGTTTCGAGATCTCCGACAAGTCGTCTAAATTGCTCAGAGCGAAGCAGTTTGTTCCTATGTATCGGACTCGAACCACGGTATGGTGTGACATTATCGTCTTCAATCTCGTCGCTGGGGTTTAAGAAAGGGAGTGCGTCAATCCCTTCGTGAGTGTCAGAGGTCTGTAAATCTTCTGCTGAAATCGCATGCGTCCTGATTGCTTTTGCTGAAGTGAAAATCTCTTAGTATTGGTGACTTTTAAATCAAGGATTGAGGGCTTACAACATAGCACTAGGCTGGTCGTTGTGAAGACGGCCAAAGTTGATGGCCAATACATCGCTCCGCAATGCACCGAAGAAGTCACCCAGAAGATGAGATCCTGGTCTAGAGATAGGTTTTTCAAGTAGAAAGTTGTTCGAGAGTTACTGAGTTCCGAAGGCCAGCAAGCCTGAACCATCGTATTTTGTTGTGACCCGATGACCTGCGAGATTTTCTAGGATGGAACAAGCGATTAAGTTGCTCTTTCCTGCGAAAAAAAAGTTTTTGTATAGGTAAGTGTAGCCCATATTGACATGCAGTGGTCGCGCATTCGGCTTGGAAATAAATATGTTTTCATTAAACGACATTATAATACGCATCTGCTCTTTGCAAGGTTGACGGGTAGCATGCCAACCAGCCCAGAACGGAGAATCAGAACAGATAAATGGTTTTGAGAGATTCGAAACGATGGGTACAGGGTATATGCGCCAGGTTGTGATGAGATTATCTAGGGCAGGCTTTTCCATCAGCAAGCAAAATAGACTCAGAAATCCAGGGGGCGTGAGCGAAAAAAAAAGGAGGGAAACAATATATTGGACGGGGAAAATGGGTGAGAATCGACAATCCTCCATTACAATTACCAGTTGAATAGAAATATCCTGAATGCCGTGTTGATAGAGCAAGAAAAACATGCTGTCACGTTTTGGCTGCCGCATTGGACCAGCGGTTGATTTTGACGAGTTAGAACGCGCGCTGTATCTGTCCTACAGGTTGATATCGTGGCCATGCTCAAACTCGTGTTACTGAGGCTGTATGACGGCTCCATACGGCGGGGTCTGGTAGTATTGCTGTCGTAACCGATGCTCCTGTTGTTCAAGCATAGATGACAACATCGCTTTGAGCTCAATCGAGCTGCGATTGAATTTGTCCAATAAGGTACGCAAATCCCACCGACGGGTCCCGTATTCAAATATTGCATGTGCTTCGTATAAGCATGTTAAAGCCCGTTTAGTAGAATCTTGTCGGCCGGTGGCGGTCGTTCGCAACGGCGCGGGAAGGGTTCCACAAACAGTTGGCGAAAGTTGTAGTTTTGTTTGCTCGGAGGAAGTATCTTGCAAGACTCCGGTATGATGTTGACGAAGAAGGATGACGAATTTGCACATTACAGTGTAAGTGCGTTCGATATCCAAGTACGTGAGGAGCGAGGAGAAAGTTGTTGGGGTTGCAACTTCATCATATAGCTGGGAGATGAAATTGATCGAATATTCGAAAAGAAGGATTTGGTTTGTCTCGCTGATTGTTGGCGAGCGATTTGATGGTGATAGCATCAAAATAAGGGTGAAAAGATATTCAAGGTGGAACAACGTAGAAAGATCCGCCGGTACGTCTTTAGGACAGGTTTGGAACCAAGTGGTTGCTGCTGAACAACGCTCCCAAGCGTATGCTTGCGCGGCAGAAGAAGGCTGGTTTCCACTGCAGAACATGTCCTGATAAGCTACCGATTGGAAATGGCGGATCCGGAATATGGATAATGCAGGTTCGATGCTTCTGAGGAATAAGCCACCGTGCCCGACCGGCAATGAGGCGGACAGCGGCGGGTCGGGCGGCAAAGGGACGTTAATCGAATCCTCCGAAAATGAAAACGCTCGACCTAAAGCTGCGCTGACGTATCTTAAATTGCCAGGTGTCACGATCAATTACCACTCTAGAATTAATAGATTGATCGGGAGTTCGGACAACATACCTGTCGAGAGAATGTACACAATGGAAGGTTCTCCGGCGAGAGTCTAAAACTGCTTTATCTAAGCTAGTTGCAGAGGCGTGCTCTTGATGAATGCCCAGATCAGTAGCAACTCGCGCCGCTATCCCGATTAGGTACCATGTCCTAAAGTAGGCAGGGTTAAGGGTTGAGTATTGTGCAAGAAGCAAGATCGCCTGTATTCCGGCAATGGTGCCTGGCTGAAGAACATCTTCAGAATAGCCAAGGGCGATATGCACCTGAGCCATTGCAATCTGACAATCTCGATCACCCGCAGCCCTTGATTTCGAAGCGGCTGAGATGGCCAGCACCATGCGCAGTGTCCAATGGTCATGGCTCTTGGCGAAGCGGCCATTGTCCTGATAGATAGCGTCAACAGATGCCCAGAATTTTGTTTCTGATAAAAATGGCATCAGCGGATAGAAGTTATCAAAGTAGTTCAGTGTGAGGCCCGCCACCTGCGAATGGGGTGGTAACTCGGTCCCTGACACCGGATGTGGCAGCGGTTGTGCTATCGCAACCGCAAGGAGTAGTCCGGCAAAGGAAGTGGAAGAATGGATTCCGTAAAAATCTCTGGAGGTAGCGTTCACAGCCCTGAGAGGTGCTGTGAGCATCCATAACAAAGTCACTGAAAAAAGAAAAAGGGGGAGGTGGGGCTGGGTAAACCAACAAGAAGCCAAAATCCCCCACCAAATCGTCAATATCAGAGGATTCCTGGCCGTAGTGGCCATCCTCACAGCTGGAAGACGGAGTCGCAGTCGGAGTTGCGTGTAAACCACCATCTTCCGAATCGACCTGCTCAATAGCGATTCCCTGCTGACGCCGTCGCGCTGCCTCGATTTTCTGCTCGAGCCGTTCGCATTGGGCTTCGAGCGAGGCGACATAGCTCCGTTCCTTGCCTTTGGCAAACTCGTCGGTGGCGCTAGAACAGCTGC
Source organism: Amauroascus niger (assembly GCA_001430945.1). NCBI lineage: Eukaryota > Fungi > Ascomycota > Eurotiomycetes > Onygenales > Onygenaceae > Amauroascus > Amauroascus niger. The sequence goes on along the minus strand of LJPK01000960.1, from coordinate 46,440 downwards.
TACTCCTGCCTGCTCTCTCGCAGGCGGAACAAGCGGGCAGCTTGCCGTCACACTTGGTTTTCGCATTGCGGCACCTGGAGCATGCTGCAACCGGGCGGCTGACTTTAAGCAGAGGGGTATGTAAGTCCGGATAGATTGATGCCATTATCGGAAGCCAGCTATTGACAGTGTTAGAAACGGCTTCCTCAGTGGATATCTTGGTGAAATGTGAAGGTGTGCTGCTGTGATTCCGGGTTGCCTTTTTTTTTTTTTTTTTCTAACGCGGACGACTGCAGTCTCCCAGGCCAAGGCCGCCGTAGCGACAACCTCAGAGGTAAGTGACCGGCGCGCATGAGGTGCAGATAGAAGCGGCTAACTGATCAGAAGGCAAGGGAAACCGAGAGTAAAACAAGATGATATCATCAACACTGAAACCCGGGCCCGGAGACAAGAGAGAGAGAGGGAGAGAGAGAGACAGAGAGAGAATAAAACTAAACTCAACAGACCTTGTACATCTTCAAGCAGGACAGCACAAGACGGTCGACAGTCCTCGAAGATGGATCAGCAAACCTTGCATTCGATGCTAGTGTTCAGCCCTATCGGCAGACCCGTCCAACTAGCGGTGATGTTAGCTATCAGAACGGGGGCTGAAGAGGAAGAACTAAGTTATAGTGGTTGGTTAGTTATATCCAGGTTGCCGTTCTGCTCGCTGCATTCAGGTGGGCGAGAGATCAGTTAACCCGTCGTCAAGGTCAGGGATGCCGCAGCTTTTCTCGCTTCCCCGCGCCAATCGAGTGCAGAATGCAACGGCCTTGGTGCCCCGGTCGCACAAAATACGACTCCCTCAACTCCCGATCACACACGAGATATGGTGAGGTTTGTAGTTGAGTTCCCGGAATTCTAGTTCAGACCAGAGGTTGCCCAAAAAGTTACGTATTCCTTCACCTGGCCGCTCTTTAGGGTCTGCTGAAAGGGAAACTCTACCGCCATTTTCGGCGTTCTTCCTGGGGACGAGACAGGTGAAGATGGGTAATTAACTACCTAATTTTCCAGGTTGTTCTATTTCCATTCCTATCTCTATTTCTACTTTTTATGAAAGTAAGTAAATACTTTGTCGGGTACTCCGCGTAAAGGAAAATCACTTATTTTACACTTTGTGTGAAGTCAAGGAGTTCGTTATAGAGGATGGCTTGATCCAGCTGAGCAAGCACCAGTCTGATCAAATAACCAACTAGCCGAGGTCATTTGTACAGTGATGGCGGACAATCAAGCTGCGATTCTGTTAGACAGACTTGCATGAAAGTGCGGACGGACCAAGTCTGCCGGAGAATTCACTTTTCTCCCAAAAACCACAGGCACTGGGGAAAATCTCTTTTTTTTTTTTTTTTTCCTTCCTGGTGAACAACTCCGTAGAGGATATGAGGTTTTTGATGCGGATGCCAATGTTCTTGGCTGGATCAGCCGTGTGCGAGTTAACCTCGTTATGCGGGATCGGTGATCATGAGAGGAGGACGGCAGGCTTAACTACGAGGGAGATTCAACTCTTCGGACACTTAGCACGGAGTAACATCAAACAAGGAGACAAACAGAGTGGCTAGTTAGTTACTCACCCTGAAGGAGCATCGGACGCGGAGACAACTCCTCCAATGTTAATATCACAACATCTCCTCTTGTCGGGTTTCAGTCTGAAGGTTGTTGGAGAAAAGATCAGAATTTCTCCCTTTTTAAAAAAGTATTTGTCCAATGAGCGGCTAGATCACGTGCAGCTAGGGGACATCCTCGCGCTGTGATTGGCTGATATGATTGATTAACTAATCAGCATGGAAAAGCTGTTCTGCCATTCGTTGGTTTTAACTTTTGTTCCTGTGAAAGAAATTCGGTGAATTTGTTCTTCTCAACTATTTGCGGGATTGAGTGCAGGGACGATTCGATGACTGATGCTGATTGATCCCATCAGCTATCTATCCGACAAGGCCATTTGCGGTCCTGCTTTTTTCAAGAGCAAGGGGGATCCGTCTGTTGTCGGAGATGGAACCTTGGGTGTCGCAGGACAGAGCTCGGCTTTCTTAAAAGCTCGAGCGCTGTTAAATTGGGCTGATGTTGGCACCAAATCGAAGGGAACACCATAAGGGCCAGATACACGGCCTGTCCCTATTTTTAGTCCTTCTTCAATGCGCCGTTCTGGTTCAGAGCATCATGCTCATCAGTCGTGCTCGCTGCCATTACTAACTAGACTGGTGTGGCGTTGCGCTATGGCGTCGTGATTGCATTTGAGAGCGTCAATCTCTATCGAGTGCTAAGTTTTAAGATTGTGGCACTGGCGCGCCAGGGCCTGAAGTTTGAGTCTTGCTCTGACTTCATAGGTTTGAGGGTTTTTCTGGTGGTTGGATCCAAGCACCGACGATGTCGTTTGCAATCGATCGTGGAAAACGGCATCTCTCCCACAGCATGGAGAATTACCCTATTTCGCTTGATCTCCATTAGTTCCTTAACTCACAGCTGCTTCGTACCGGATCAATCTTCGAGCATCCCACAGCAACCTTTGAAACCTTTGGGCCCTCTTCCTGCTCTGGCTTCATGCGCCGAAGGACGGTACTGCCACAGGAAACCGGCGTCTGCCTCACATGGCGCAGCTTTCACTCGCCCGACTGCCCTACCCAGCCAATTCTGACTTGTCTGTAGGCCGTCTCATTCTTTATCCAAGGCTGCGCCAGGGTCATGATGTTTTACTGTGGCGTAAAACAGCAAACGGAACAACTCACCGCACACTGGCTGTTTAAGGTGTCTCGTGTTGCATGAAAAGCACTCCAGATAAAGTAAATTGGCTCCATGTTAAGGTGTCGCAGGTTTGCGGATACCATCAGCACTCGAGTTTGGATATTTCCGACCTCACTAAAATATATAACTTCAGTCTTTTCTCCTTTTCGCCAATGACCACCAAACGATAAACATCTCTTTGGTGGCAAAAAAAGGGCTTTCAGACACACGCCTAGCCATCATTCACAATGGGATTTCTTACCAATGCCTTTCTACTTTTGGTCACGGCTTTCCCTGCTGCTCGCGCAGGTGAAATGATATTTGCAGCTGCAGGTGCAAGCGACGTTATCCCGGATTCATACATTGTTGTCATGAATGATGGAGTCTCTGATACCGATTTCGAATCACATAGGACTTGGGCAGCGGGCATCAATAGCAATGCCATTCAAAAACGTGGAGGCGCATTTAAGGGTGTTGACCGTACTTGGAACTCTACCGGAATGAGAGGTTATAGCGGCTCGTTTGACCGGAAGACGATTGAGCAAATAGCGAATAATTCTGCTGTAAGAAACTTCTCTCTAGTATCAGCGATGGGTCTCTCCCGTTTCCTAACCTCGTGCAGGTGTCATATGTTGAACCTGATCGTGTGGTAAACATTACCGCATTCGTCACTCAAAGTAACGCTCCCTCATACGGTCTTGGACGAATTTCCCACAGGAGGCGAGGTAGCTCTGATTACATTTTCGACGAATCCGCCGGTCGGGGCATCACCATCTATGGGGTCGACACGGGTATCGATATCCGGCATCCGGATTTTGAAGGCCGAGCAATATGGGGAACAAACCAAGTTGACAATATCAACCGAGATCAGAACGGGCATGGGACTCATACTGCCGGGACTTTTGCTGGGAGGACCTTTGGCGTAGCCAAAAGAGCCAATATTGTTGCTGTGAAGGTGCTCAACGCCCAAGGCAGTGGAAGTACCAGCGGTATTGTTGGCGGAGTCAATTGGTGTGTAGAACACGCCAGACGGAACAACCTCCTTGGGAAGGCCGTTATGAACCTGAGCTTGGGCGGATCTGGGTCCCGTGCATTCAACCAGGTCGCGACAAATGCCGTGAACGCGGGTATCTTTCTTTCAGTGGCAGCCGGGAATGAAGGGGTGAGTGCTGCACACGCGCAACCTGTGCATAATCTATAGTGATATCTGACTCCATTTGCAGGAGGACGCTGCGGGCACTTCACCGGCCTCCGCTCGCAGAGTATGCACCGTCGCCGCAAGCACCGAAGCGGACACTCAGGCAAGCTTTTCTAATTTTGGGCGTCTTGGTAAGTTTTCATCCTTCAATATACATGAAAAAAAAAGGGATGGAGCGATCCCGCTGACCAGGATTCTGCTCTTTAAGTGGACGTGTTTGCGCCCGGCGATAAAATCCTCTCCGCATTCCCGAACAACAGCAGAAAGGTTCTGTCTGGCACATCCATGGCTGCTCCACACGTTGCCGGCGTGGGAGCTTACTTAATGGCCCTCGAAGGCATCTCCTCCGACCAAGTTTGCAACCGTATCAAGAGATTAGCGCAGCCGAGTATTCGGAATCCTGGGCCAAACACCACAAACAGATTGCTGTATAACAATAGTGGAGTGTAAGTGCCCACTGTCTTTATATCCTACTATTGCATGACTCGGGGTGGCGGGAATACTTGAGTGATTCGTTTCATATTTTCCTTGCTGTTGCCTTGCACTCCTGTTGTGTGTTTTTTTTGCATTGGAAAAGATATTAGAAGTTGATTGGTTTCTTTCTAAAATAGGGGTTCACTTTTTTACGGCCTATGCGTCCTGTTGAATAATTTTGAGGCCCAGCGTCTCTTCCCCCTGTGCTGATATCGCATCCGAAAAAAAAACTCGATGCATTTCTTTTTTTTTTTTTCGGCGGAAGCAATGGGATTTTTTAATGATAGATTTAGTTCATGAACATAGTTGAGAGCAATTGAAGCGGCCTTTTCAGAATTTGCGGGGTTGAGCAACCAGACCAACAGGAGAGGTTGCTAGGGAATGGCCGTGATGTACTGTTTCATCCAAGATGAGCACAAAGTACAGTGAATGCATGGTGTTTCCCTGCTGGGAAACCCAAAAGGCTGTGCTTGAAGCTTCCTGCACAAATAGCCGGTACAGATGTATGCACATAGTGTCTGGTACAGTATGTAGACACATATGGCAGAATCCTGCTAGCAGCCGTCTGACCGGGAAACACATGTAAGGGCAAATCTGGGTCTGTACCTAGACTTGTCGATTTTGTATGACGCGTCTTACAAGGCAGAGAGTATCATGATTCCCTGGTTGTTGTAAACGGCTTTACATGGGGCGGGGGTTGTTCCTTGTCGACTTCTTTTGAATTGTTAAGATATCGGCGGCCAGGAACTGTCTCTGATTGGTGCGGTTTGACAAAATTGCTCGGAACCTTAATTGGCTGCTTCACGTGCTTTTACCCCAAGTTCCCGAAGTCTCTTTCCAGCCAATCACAAAAATCGATTTCTTTTTGTTGAAACTCCAGAAACTTTAATTGCACCTCCAGCCATCTGGTCCGCTGGAGGGTTCTTGGTGGGGGAGAATATGTTGTGCCCGTCAACGCACTCTGGAAAAGGAGGCGTTTTGTTTCTCTCGAAGGATTTCTCAATGATACAAGGAAGAGACCCAGTTTTGACCAACTCTCACCTGGGTGGAAATGATTGTCGAAACTGAGGCGGGTACAGTTACAATCCGTCAGCGGAAGATCTGAGCCGATCTCTGTCCTAGTTAAGGGGGCGGGGGGTCTCCACGCGACTCAGACGACGACCCTCTGGGAGGATCTCATTTGCGGTGCGCCTCATATACATGAGACAACACGGACCGACTGCAACACAACCGGCTAACTACCTGCCAAGTTAGACGGTTTTTTCTTTCGAAGATTTTCTCGACTTGTCCAGCGCCTGAAGCCCAACTGAATGGCGCACATTACGAAGGACTGTTAAGAGACCGGGATACACCATTGATCCTTACGTGACTACTCTCCGTACTCCGTACATACATACCTAGCCTTGGAGGGACTGTGCTGAGGAAATTTCATGCACACCCGGGAAATAAGCTTTTGTTTGAACTCTCTGGGATTGCTCAAATTTGTTTTGGGAGGGGAAGGAATGCTGTTTCACTCACCCTTTTTTTTTTGCTGAGTTTTCACGGTGTCAGGAGACAAATTCACTGTGAACCTTCATAGGTGACTTTCTTCGAGAACGATGGCCCCACTCGGCTTCCTGCACGATTTGTTATCGGGGGACATGCATAGGGCAATGAAGGGTGATCTTCGTGGCTCTGGGTTACACCCCGTCATTCGGTGGGGTGATATCCGATATTGGGGGAACGGAAAGGCCTCGCCCGTTATATACGTACTAAGCGGTTCAAACCGGCGACTCATATGATAAGGAATTAGGTTTCCCGATATAATATGCTTGTTCCTGAGTAAGATCATTATCATCCATTGTGGAATGGAGTGAAATAGGGGCAGGATCGGCTGGGCGTTTATGGTTTCGGGAACGAAACACTGATACTTCCCCAAGTGGGCAACGTCAAGTACTTTTCCGCTGAAAGCGCGCAACGACATTTGTGGAGAATTGAATATTCCAGCTTCCCTGCAATTTGCACAATGCAGTACGACGTGCCTTGGTTTCCATGTGCTATTATTTTCCGCAAAATGCCAGCATTGCAGGAGATATATATACCATGCCTTATCTGCATGCCTTCCCGAGGGAAACCGATATGCAGACTAGCCTTCTATATAAAAACCCAGGCGAGCCCCAAGAACTGGTCCTTTCTTCGTCTTTGTTTCCCTTGGCCCTCGAGACGTTCGGTTGATCATACTCTAGCCAACTGTGCCTGCGGATTCCCGGGCTGTTGAAATACTGTCTGGCAGCCTGAGTCGTCCCCTCGTTGCATCATGAAGTCGCTCGCCGTCTTGTCGACGCTCGCAGCGTCTGTCCTCGCCGCAACCGTTCCGAACTCGAACTACAACGGATACAAGGTTATTCGTATCTCAACTGAGGAGAGCAACTACTCCAAGGTCGTCAATGTCATTGAAAACCTGAAATTGACGACATGGAAATACCCCAAGAAGGCTGGTTCCAATGCGGATATCGTAATCCCACCAAATCAAATTTCGGCTTTCAAGAAGGCCACCTCTGGCCTCAAAACCGAGATCATGCATGAAGATCTTGGAGCCTCTATTGATAATGAATCGCAATTCAGTATTTACGCTGGTATGTCTATGCGATGGAAGCAAAGTGCTCTTTGGATTTACTGACCTTTTATCTAGCTGGAGCCAATGCCACTGCTGCCGACTGGTTTACTAGCTATCACAGCTTCAACGACCACTTGGCCTGGCTCAAGGATCTCCAGAAGCAACACGCTTCAAACTCCGAAATCGTTACCATTGGCAATAGTTACGAGAGACGCCCGATTACGGGTATTCGTATTTGGGGAAGCAAAAAGGGAAAGCCTGCTGTGGTCTGGCATGGAACTACCCATGCCCGTGAATGGATCACAACCATGGTAAGATTCGCCATTTTGTGATTTGTTACTCCACGACTTTCTGACAATGGCTTAGGTTGTCGAATATATGGCCGCCAGCCTCTTCAATGATGCGCGCAACGCTGACTCGGTTGTTCAATCGATGCTCGATAGCTATGATTTCTATATCTTCCCTGTTGTGAACCCAGACGGTAGGATTGCTGTTCTCCATGTCAACATTATGTGATAATCTTTTCCTGATCAAGAATATGCAGGCTTCGTCTTTTCTCAAACTCGCGACCGCATGTGGCGCAAAAACCGCACACCCAACCAGGGCGCTTGCCCCGGTACTGATCTCAATCGCAACTGGCCTTACCAGTGGGAGGGATCTGGTTCTTCACCAAACCCATGCAGCGATACCTATAGAGGTGCGAATCTTGCAAAAAACCTTATATCTCATGCAAAGGCTTACTCAATTCCGTTATAGGACGCGCCCCTGGTGATGCCCCCGAGACCAAGCTCTGGCTTTCTTTTCTCTCGAGACTTGTCCAGAGCCAGGGTGTGAAACAATACATTGACTGGCACGCGTACTCCCAGCTTTTCATGACTCGTTAGTGCTCCATTCAGACTTCACTCCAGTACCCGTTACTGCTCTTTGACTTAAGTTACCTGACATTATTACTCTTTTGCACAGCATATGGATACAGCTGCTCCGCCCGCCCTAAAAACCACAACAAACTCATTTCCCTCGCAAGCACGTTTGGCCAAGCCGTCCGCGCCGTTCACGGTACCAGTTTCAAAACTGGCCCTATTTGCAACACCATCTACCAGGCCAACGGAAACAGCGTCGACTGGGCTGTGGATGTTGGAAAGATCGAAACTGCCTTCGCCGCCGAACTCCGTGACACTGGCCGATTCGGTTTCGTTCTCCCAGCCAACCAGATCATCCCAAGCGGTGAAGAAACATGGGCGGGTGTCAAGGCTTTGTTTGCGCAGCTTTAAATCAACTATTAATTAGATAATGTCTTTGAGGGAAGGGGGATTAAGAGGTTTAGGGGTTGACGTACGGGCGAAGTGGCTGAATCATCTCTTACGAATCACTGGCTGAAGACTCTGGCTTTTAACTCCGTGGCAAAACATGCCCAGGGGAATGCCTGGTTATATTTCTAGTACAAGCGGCAACCTCGCCTACGGCTCAGTGCCACTTGATGCGAGGCACCTAACTGCTTAATCTCTATCCAGCTTGATCATATCTATCATGCTGAGCATCTAATTGCTTGATTCTTGAGTGCTTGTAAAGACTTAATTAAAGATGTCTGATTTGTGGGAAATGATACTCCATACTCCGTACAAATTCTTCAATTTTGAGGTGGTAACACGTGATGGCTGTTTCTTGCGCGCACGTGACTGCGTCATTGTTAAATTAGTTAGCTGCTCCGTACGCTGGGCGCTCTATAGGCGCTATCTACACCCTCCCCGTCCTTCCCGGGTTGTTTGTAACAGCGGCAGTTCTATAAGCTCAGTAACAAACCGGAAGAATGCGAACGATCACCATTCGTCGAATAGCGTACGCCAAAGTTGTGAATGACAAACTTCCAACGAGTCGAAAGATCCCCATTGGAATTATGGTGGTAAGTGACATTGTTACGGCCGGATTACAGACAGCGGAGAGTCTTCCAGCATGAGAGATGCAGGGAGGAGCTGAAGATATCTCTCTTTTATTGACGGCCGGCTTGCAATGTGTTCGGGTTGATTGAGATGGAAATTTCGGGCTGATTATATCAGTCCAACTTGCCAAAGCCTAAACCCAGTAGGAGTTAGGTTTGGCAGGTGCCGAACCAGGTACCCTCAAGCTCTACGTAGTTATTACCTAATGAGATGGAGTCTGCTAAGCCATATCGCCAGACAACTTCTGCTCTGGGGACAACACTTCTGCATTGTCTGGACTGGGAAGAGCAGGAACATCTCACTTTACATGTCATGATGGGCGGCACAACTGAACGACGAGGGGGACTGTGGAGTGGGGATGTTGGTGAGCCGAAGCTATCTGCACAGCAACTGATTAATACAATCAGCCACGCTATACTTTCCGCTCATCAAGAGACCCATTTCACTTATGAGAATGTCGATAAGTCTGCTGGCCCATTAGTACTCACTTCTCTCGATCAAACCCCAGCAATCGAAGCTGCTTGCCCACGGTATTGCCTTCAGAAATCCCCAGTGTTCCAAGACCAGCTAATCAACTAACAATATTTCGAATGCCTTAACTAGTTTGAGCTACAACTCCGCTACCAAGACTTTCGATGTTTATGTTATGCCCACATTCACCCATGACTGCCACCAAGCGTGGCTTAATGAGGAAGTGTCACAAATGAGTGATTCCCGTTTTATAACTCCAGCGGAACGTTCACTGCTGGATCGTACGACTGGAACTAGTAGGCATCCTATCCTATGCAGCCATTCTTTGATGGTCTCCAATTAAAGCTTTAAAGCCTTTCGAGGGTTTCAAGGTCCATACGTTGCGTCGCAGAAGCAGCCAGATATGTCTATTGTTCCTGTTGGCCAGGACTTCCCGTCTGTCGCCATCGAATCAGGGTGGTCTGAAAGTTTTGCCAAACTCCACCGAGACAAGCGGCTTTGGCTGGTTGGAGGCGCTGGACAAGTCCAACTAGTACTACTTGTCAAATGGACGAAGATGCCGGGGAATCGCGTCAAGGGAGTCATGGAATCCTGGGATTTGGATCCCGCTGGGAATGAAAGGCTCCTCCAAGAAGAAGTGAGCAGAGTCTAGACATCTTTGTTATTATTGACATGAAGGACTGACAAGCCTTAGATAATCTACCCAATATCCCAGGCAGGAAGCGTAAACCAGGTCATACGTATCACACGTGGACAGCTATTTGGAACCAGGCTTCCCGCAGGACAAGACCCTAATGATACCTATGGACTTTCTGTGTCCAATCTGCGCAATAAATCCAGTATTTCGTTGCAACGAGATGGGTTCAGCCCAGCTTCAGAATGAATTCTAATAAAGCCCGATAGTCGATTGTTGCAGGCCCTTGACATAGTTAATACTTTAGGCTCCAACCATGGTAATGACACAATGAAACTACAACAAAGGGTTTGAACCCTGTGAGATGGAATTGTTGTGACCTTGGTGGACAAAAATCGTGCACAGCTTGAGGAAGGCTTAGTCAAGTAGCTGGTTATATCCTGATAAAACCATAGTTACTAGGGCAGTACCCGCTCGCTGCGCTCACTAGTTAATGATTATGTAATCTCCCGTATTAGTTACCAAGGTTCGCGCTAGAAGAGCCATCTCAGGCAAGGCCTTCCCCCTGTCTCCACTTCCCGACTCGGCGAAGACGTTCTTTCCCCCCCCCTCTCTCTCTCTTAGCTGTTTCTCTCTCCAAGAAAACCGCCCACAACCCCGCCTGGGAGACGAGGTCAAGGCCCCCTCTACGCCCAGCAGCTGTGCCAATGGCCACCTGTTCTTCGAAACCATCACATTCTGTTGCCCGCAAAACGTCGTTGCCGAAAGGCGCGTCTCAGCCGCCAGAGGAACACAAAGGCGGGCGCATTGCGCATACGCTAACTGCCTGTACAAGATGTCGACAGGTAAGAGCCTTCAATGACCTTTTGCCTTTTTCCTGTATACAATCTATGTGCTTTCTTACTCCTCCTTTCTGTCGGTGGCATTGATGCGGCGGTTAACTGATCGGGTTGTAAATAGAGGAAATCTAAATGCGATACCGGAATCCCACGCTGCGGCCCATGCCAGCGCAGCAACCAAAAGTGCGTTTACTTTGATCCGGTTAAGAACAAGACTACGCCGAGAACATATATCCTTCAGCTGCAAGACAGGGTTAAAAGGCTCCATGAAGAGCTTATACGAGTGGAAAGCCAGATTGAAACCTCACCCGACCCCGAACTTATGATTCGAGGAGGCGGTCTTATCAAATTTAAAGAGAACGATGAATCGAGATTCCTGGGGCCGTCTAGTGGCATTGCGATCACTCGTTTCGTGATCGAGATGGCAAAGCAAAACACTGACACGAAAAGCATAAAGGAGGTCGTCAACGAGACCACTGCCCAGGAAATCAAACATGTTTTCACGAAAGAGAGCCAGAAGCCAACATCGAAAATATATCCGCTGATTAGCTCCGTTGCCCAACCAGATTTGCCTCATCGAGGCTTGACTGATAAATTGGTGGATCTGTTCATGGCAAAGGGTATATGGCGCTTGCACCACACAATTCACCCTGCATCATGGTCGACTGACTTTTGAGTTCTAGCTCAGTACATGTTGCCCACCTTACACGAGCCGTCTTTCAGACAAGACGTTGACGCCGTCTACAACGGCTCCGAAGATCCTTGCCGAAATTTTCAGTTACGCATCGTGGTTGCTATAAGCATGCAGAAACTGAGCACGCAATATGCCGGCTTAGCTGATGCTTTTTACTTGGCTGCCCTACCATACTTGGATGCGTGCATTAGGAAAATGGACATTTCTACTCTGCAGTGTCTAACCCTCATTGGCCAATACTCGCTTCTGACGCCCACGCGAACTGCAGCTTATTGGGTCGTTGGAACCGCCGTGAAACTCTGCCAAGATTTGGGAATTACTGATGAAACCACAATTTCAAGATCATCTACGGGCCGACCTCTGGATTGCCTTGAAGTTGATATGCGAAGACGGTTATTCTGGATTGTCACGTCGATGGAGTACGGCCTCTCACACAGTTTAGGCCGGCCTAGTGCCTTCTGTGTTAGCCACGATCATATCAACGTCAAGTTTTTCGAGATTGTGGATGATAAATACATCACTTCAGAGGGTATATCGCCAGAGGTGCGGCCTATAATGAAGAAATGTATCGCCATTCATTTCTTTAAAATGAGGCTTTTGCAGGCCGAGATACGACGTACACTTTATTTACAAAAACGTGATACACCAGTCGATGACCAAGATCCCTGGTTTGCCCAGATGTTGGAAAAGCTCAATAAATGGGTTACAACTTGCCCTACAAATGACGAAGGAAGTGGGCTTAGCCGAACTTGGTATGCCTTTTATTTATATTACCCTATTGGCGTTGATTAAATCAAAATAACTGAAAACCTATAGGTTCGAAGGAAGGCGCAATACGATGATCGTCTTTATGTACCGGCCTTCACCGCAGGTTCCGGAGCCCTCGTTACAGGCAGCCCAAACCTGTTATGATGCTAGCGTGATCAATATCAAAATGCACAAGGATCAAGTGACAACGGGCTCAGTGGATCTGACTTGGATTTGGACCCAATCTGTTTGCATGGCTCTGAATACTATTCTTTGGTCACTCTCATACCCCAGCATTCGCCACGAGCATCCAATTGAAGAAGTAACCCGGCACATCAACGTCGCCATGGAGGTTCTTGCTGTTAGCGCCGAGCGCTGGCCAGGAGTCGAGTCCTGTAGACAGCTTTATAAAAGCTTGATTGCTGGGTGTCTCAAGGCTTACGACAGTGATGAGTCCTTTGTCGTGCACTCGCCCTCGAACCGGCCTTCGCCAGCTTCTTCACATGATGTCACAACTCCGCAACCAATGTCAAGCCCCGATCCTAGTACATCTGCAAGTCTAATGCCACCTCAGTATCCTCCCGCTTTCAGCAGATCGCCCACAATATCATCTGAAGGTTCAACGAACGATTCTTTCGAGCAAAGGGCTGCATATCGATCTCACAGTGGTTACTTTGGGTCGGATAGTCAACCCTCTATCTCTCATCCATCCCTTTCACCGTACCTTGAGGCCTCTACCCCTACACAACAGGCAATATCTCTTCCCGGTGGTGATTCTCAGGCCGCATTGGCGCACTCGCGCCTTTCGTTTGACCCTAGGTCGGTTCATAATTCCTTCCCTTCTGTTGTTACCGGCCTGCAGAACTGGGATTCGAATTATGAAGTTGCATCGACCATGGCGGATCATCTCTCCTACAGTAATGCCGCGTTTGATCCTATGATTTGGACCGGCACATTTGGCGATCAGTATTCGCAATTTTTTAATCAGCCATATCCCAATACTGGTTGGAGAGATCGGAGCTTAAGTCGAGAAGAGCAATCAGAGCTAATGGAGCATCTCGTCGATGAACTTCCGGATGTATCTTACCTGATCAATGAATCTGCTACGTTTTATAACGCCATGGCATGATGTGCTCGCATTTACGATCTTCAACATCTTTTTGATTCCTCCGAATGATATCCTTTTTTATATTTTTTATTTATAATACGAAATGTTTATCCGTGAAGGTCTTTTATAACACCACATCTCATTTCTGCAAGATATAAAAGCTTATGAATGCTGGTCATTCTGTTTGGTGTGCCTTTTTTGGTTTGCTTTTATCCCATCACATTCTCATTGCTACTTTGTGCTATGTATGGTATACCCCATTTATCATATTCAGAGTCGACTTCACTAAGTTCACTGCCTAGCCATTAGAGAGAGGTCGTTTATTGCCTTACCAACCATTGCTGCTATTGCCTTTGGGCACTTTCCGTGTAAAATGGCCCTGTTGGCAGTGCCTATATATTGCATCAAAGAAGCGAAGTATATTTTGGGCCATTTACGTCCTTACGTGTCGTTTTATTTTTGAAAAAATCGAAGAAACCAGAACACTTCCTTACAGGTGAAATTCTAGCGCCTATTGCGCATTCATATCGGCCGTATCCCAACGGAAATGATCTCAATTATTTTTAGTTCTCCCCCTTCAGCTACTTTTCCTGCAGTATGTATCCAGTCAATGCTCCTGAGGGCTAAGCGAGGAATGCTAATTGAAAAAAAGGCTAGGAGCAATCCAAAGGAATTACATACCTGCAAAATAACTTTGGACTGATTGTAAATATCATGGAAGAAGTTGACAAGCAACTCCAGAAGTTCTGAGCTCCAGCAGGATCCAGAAGGAATGAAATTTCATATCAATATCCTGACTTTGCAGCCACTCTTTCATCACTTATTTGCTTTATGACATCTGTCTTGAGGACAACCTTCCATATATATATTGTAAACACTAGATTTCCAAAAAAAGCACAAGACAGAAGTGGACTAACTATCTCCAAACCACTATAAATTCTAGTTACCTTAAATGACTAGTAGAAAGTTTTTTTCTTTCATTTTCAAGTTCCCATGTCTGTATTCAACTACAGAGAATGTCACATATGTACATACATGCGTACATACATACAGGTCTCACAAAGACAATGAGGGGTGGAAAATAATGTAGCAATCTTCCCACCTCGTAATGCATATCCTGCAAAAAGGGAACTATAACCACTTCATTCCCATCAAACTGCCGTTCTCATCTGGGATGATTTTTGGAACTAGACTTCCTGAAAGGTGCTTTTCATTGCTTGTCCTCTGGGGAGAGCAACTTGTCTCTTCCATGTTGTCGTTCAACGGCATTGAAATCAAAAACAGTGGGCAGGAGGAGCAATTCGCACATCGAAAAAACATCCAGAAGACAGCAAGCCCACACCACCTAGCACAAAGCCAATCTCAAAGCAAAAAAAAAGGCAGAACTTCTCCACATCTCTGTCATGGATCACGGCATGTTGCCGATAATAGCAGCAGCAAAACAGAAACAGAAAACAAGAAGTCGCAGAATTTTTGACTCAAATCACCAAGGCCGCCCTTTAGAAAGAGACGCAGGAAGCCACATAAGGCACGCAGGACACAAGCAATGTAAGCAGATATCCCCTGTATTATAACACCCACTCCCAGCCAAACCAGAACCCCAGAGTAATCATAACCCAATAGTATTAAACGCCATTTTGTAGACCGAGGCGGGTATATCCTACGCCATTATGCAAATTTGCCCCAGTGACGGAAAAAATCAAAGCGGTAAAACACGTAATTTGTGTACAGCGAAGTCGAAAGTCTGTCCAATAGCGGTCCTAAATCGTCGGTCCCGTAACGGACACCTGCGCAGTAATAAAAAATGATACCTGTAGTTGTTCGAGAAAAACAACTCCCCGGTCTTCGCCGTAGAAACGTCTTGTTATGCGTACTCACGACCGTCGCGGGTGCCCATTCAATCTCATCTCATTCATCGTAGCATGCGTCATCGTGCGCCGACGCCGAACATTCCGACGCCATAACTACCCTTTCGTTCGGTTAACGAGGGCGGGACTACTGAGACATGATCCTGTAAAGATAGGTTAGTTAACAACACATACAACGGTTGCGAGGCCCTTAAAAAGAAGCCTGAGGAGATCGCCACCTTTTTTCGTTTCTTTTTGACCGAACTTCTACTCCCCTCTTCACTGTTTGAGTAGAAGCTACCGTCCATGTCCAGTTCATCATCCGGAAAGCCTTCCCCATACCCAACGAAGCTGCTATCGTTATAGCTCCTCTTCTTGCCCGCACGTTTCGGCCGGCTTGATTCAGCAGGAAGAGGGGTCGATATTGGGGTACCATTCGTTTGACCGGCTTGTCGAACAACACCACCAACTGCATCCCCTACTTTCTTCGGCTGAGCGGGGATAGCGGCCTGTTTGAGTGGCTTCTCGTGTCCTAATACGTCTTCCCAATAATCGTTGTTCGGGACGGGTCCCGGCTCCAATTTCATCGCTCTCATATGTAGCTTGAATAACGCAGAATCTGGTTCTGCAACTCTGAAATCTTTCCCAATAACTTTTTGGTTCTGCCACTCTTCTTCCGGCCACATAGTCAACTGCCTTAGCCCGCCATGCGTTCCGGGTTCGTGTTTGACAGGTTTATTTCTTCCAGAAAGCCCCAACCCTTTGATCTTCCCTTCGTATGATTTTCTTAGTCTATTGATCTTTTCGCCTGTGATCGGGTCCGTTCGAGCAACCGAGGCCGCCACGGGACCTAATCCGTATAGAGAAACGAGGTCAAAGCGAGGACTCGGTCCAGATATTGAGTAGGCTAGCCAGGTTAATATGAAACATGGTCAAAGGTCACAAACCAAAACAGTAGATTATTTGAGGCCTTACAGGATTTGCAGGTATGAAATGCATGACCGATATCCCTTTGAAGCGCGGCGATTTTAGAGTTATCTGGTGGCTCGTCGTTCCGATCTATATCCATTGCATCGTCTTCAAAACTCGGCCCTGTGGTGTTTGCTTGCTGGGTGAATGGACTCCTGTGGTGTTGAGGGGTGTCATTGTCGATATATGTAGAACCTGGAACGCCTTCTGCCTCCGCCAAAACGCGAGCTCCCCTCTCCGACTGGTCCTGCGACTCCTTCGCTATGCCACTCACACTGCTAGCGGGCGTCGGAAAGGCGTTTGTCGCCGGGAACTGGTGTCCGGACTGTGCGGCCATGGCAAGCGAAGAGGGAGGGGATGAAGAGTCTGGGGCCGGCTGAGATGCGCTCTGGGCCGGTGAGGTCGACTGGACGGTTGAAAAGGTCGATGCATAATTGGAATGCACGGGGGTCATCAAGGGAGAACGGGCAGGGACGCGAGAGGCTCGATCGTCAAGATGAGCGGTCGGGTGTGACTGCGGTCGGCGATGATGCCACTGGGCTTTCTGAGGTTCCAGAAGTGGCGGATGAGGGACTGCTGGGAAAGAAGATGAACTCACGCGCCGCAGCATGAGAACGTCAGACAGTCCCAGAGACGGGAGGACGGCCGCCAGAAGAGTCCCGAGACTCAAGAGAGCTGACGATGATGCCGAACCGAATCTCCAGCCACGGGCGAGGCAGGTACCTCTTCGATTCGATCTTTTAGCGTGGGACGAAGAAGAAATGGGTTCTGGATGTTCGACTGGCAGAGAAGAAGAGACAACAGAAAGACAGAAGAGAGAGATGGAGAGAGAGCAAAAGAGAGAGAGAGAGAGAGAGAGAGGCGCTTGGGGGGGAGGGGTCTTTGTCGCCCGCCCTAGTTGCAGCAGTCTTGCCTGTTTTAGCCTAGCGGCTGACTCAGCGAGTCTCGTGCTTTGAGGGTCACGTGAACCGCAAGTGACCTTTGAGAAAAGGGGGACAAAACTTGAAAGAGAAGTAAAGATTGATTCAAAAAGAAGATATCAACTGATAATTGGAGGATGGCTGTGAAGATGCACCAGTTCTCTTTTTCATTTTTGCTTGTTTCTACTTGCTTCAAGGAGCTTAGCAATCAAAGATTTGATATACTCAGCAATTCTATCACATATGAGATGAAACAAGGCTGGAAGCTCTCTGCTCAATGGAAACTTAAACTAGTTAGTTGTACCATGCAATCAGTGACTAGGATGATGAAACCTGAAAAGAGGAATTGAATAGAGAACATCAATCTTCACTTCGATTGTTTGCGGCCCCCGATCCCAGCATTGTCACAGATGCTGAAGCTGAGCCTCAAGTTGTTATGGTCACACAAAAGTATTTTCTTTCATTTGCCTGATCTTTTCTCTTTACTGATGGAAGGTCTATGTACATACGTGCACTTTTCCTGTACCAGTTACTAAGAATTAAATGAAAAGGAAAATTCTATTGCTGAATTAAATTAGCAAGTTGAATCAACAACCTTACATTCTGCGTGCGCTTAGGACTGTTGCTTCAGAGAAAAGAGGATTGATACCAAACGGATACCTAACCCATGGTTATACCTCTCCCTCAGTTCTGCGACACTGCTGCACTGGCAACAGCCTCTTTCTCAACCGCGTCTGCCAATTCTTCCAAGGTCTCAAACTTCCACCCAAAGGCCACTCTTCCCGTCTCAACATACTCCTTCGCCATTCCACCTATCCCGCTCTTCCCTCCTTCCCCTCTTGCAATCCAGACACTGTTCAACCCCATCGCCTTCGCTGGCACATGGTCATGGTACAGGCTATGCGCAACGTGCAGAATCTCGTCCTTCTCCACCCCAAATTCCCGCTTAACATGAGCTATCAAATACTCAAAATTTCGCAGGTCGGGCTTATACGACCCGATATCCTCCGCCGTATATATCGCATCGAAGAATGGCTGGTTCCCGGCAAGATCGCGATGCACGCCCGCTAGAGGACCATGCAGAGTCTTGCCGAACGAGACACGATCGACGTTTGAAAGAGGAATCAACCTAAATCTCTGTTTCAGTCGGCGCATCGCGTCCACCGTGTCGGGGAATGGGGCCCAGATGGCGATGCTGGCCGCGAATGAGATTCCTTCTGCGTCCAGTAGCTGTTCTGCATCTTTGCCGTCACGCGGTTTGGGGACGGCGTGTAATTCCCTTGCTAGCTCCTCGTACACGGCTTTCAAAACACAGTCGTATCTCAGCTCTGGGTGCGCAGCCTGGATGGCGTTCTCATGTTCGTTGAAAGCTCTGCCCAGTGCGAGAGGGTCTGACTTGAGTGGATGGTTGTCTGGGAGGCGGGTCACAAGAGGTTTCAGCGCTTCATGAATTCCAGACTCCCAGTCAATGAGCGTGCCGTAGATGTCAAAGGAGAGCAGGCGGAAGGAAGTAAGGGGTCGATCCACAGCCATCTTGAGTAGTGGCTGGTATTTAGCTTGTTATGTCTTTTTCAGTTGTTTGCTTGTTCGCGGGGCCACGATGACATTCGTGGAGCGGAAAAACAAGGCCGACACTTAGTTATAGTAGTGTCAATACTATAAGTTAATACAGTAAAGCTTCTCGCATTTTCAAAGAAGCCCAAAACGTAGATCAGCACTTGGCAATGCGGGGGATGGCAAGTTGACGGTTCGGACCCCCTCGATGAGGATTAAAAGATCTATGGAGGAAACCTATGATTTGGCTGCTATCTAATGGAATATACATTGCGGTGCTGTATGTACTTTGTACATACCTGGAACTAAAAACAAGCTCGTCTTATGTCTATAGTGTAACTACGGAATACTTCGAACATAGCGAGGGTGTAGTTATGTGGTTTTATGTTCTTCATGCACGCCCTATGATCCGAACCCCAATAACTTTTCCCCCTAGATCAAGGTAAAATCAGGATTGCACAACATTGGAATTGACAATTCCTCTGACAGCCTGCCATCCCTCTCCTGCAGGAACTACAATAACACGGCGCTCCTTGTGTTCCAGCCCAACGAACTCCGACGGCAGAACATTGTCAAAAGAGTAGCCGTTCTGGCCCCGCAGTGCGAGATCGACGGCTTGAGCGAATTTGGCCGGATGTGCCGTTGACAAGGAGATGTGAAACGCTCCTGGACAGCGGGAAATCGATCTTAGGGACGCAGCGACACCAACTGCGGAGTGCGGGTCCAGGATGTAACCGCCCGTTTGACCTCTTGTTCCGCTGCTGGCTGGTTCAGCGGGAAAACAGCTCGAGTAAACTGATCGAATCGTTTCGACTGTGTCGTCGTCTGTTACCCGTTCACTTTCCAGATACCTTCGTGCCACATCTAGGACTTTGGAGTCTACGCTGAACCCTCCTTTGGTTTTCAGGTCGTTTAACCAAGCACGGACAGTCTCGCCGGCAACCTTCCGTCGATTTGGCACGTCCCCCTCGCCATATACTTCAAACGCAAGGAACCAGAGTAGCCGTTCAAAATTGCTGGAGACTAGAATGTCCATCGCTGGGCTGAGCGTTTCCTTCACGCCACCTTCTGTACTGACGGCCTCAGCGCTCGCGTCGGGGGCTGCAGCAGCCTGTTTTGTGTACGAGCCTGACTTCCAAAAACGGTCGAGAATATCATTTTCATTCGTTGCGATAACCAATTTTTGTGCGGGAAGACCCATTTCTTTTGCGAACCAACCAGCCTACTTCGCCGTCAATATCATTCCAATGCAGAGCAGAGTCGAGGCTAGACTAACCAGAATATCACCAAAGTTTCCTGACGGCACCACAAATCTCACCGGCTTACCTTCTATGAAGCTCGGGGAACGAATAAGTTGGAAGTATGAATGGAAATAATAGGTCATTTGAGCCAGGATGCGAGCAAAGTTTATGGAGTTCACTGCCGCCAGCTTGTGCAACTTGTTGATCTCGGGATCAGCAAAAAGCGCTTTTACGATATCCTGACAATCGTCGAAAGACCCTATTTCAGAGGTTAACAACACCAAACTTGCAACAGAACCAGCATCCAGCTGTGAGCACCTACCTTCCACACTAAGGTTGTGAATGTTAGGGTCTAGAACCGTAGTCATTTGTGCTTCTTGAATGGGGGAAACCTATGTACCAGTCAGCCATTCAGTTATCACAGAATCCGGGACTTCAAGTTTCTCCATCATACTCTTCCTTTTGGATGAAGTATGAAAACAGAGACATCCTTCTTTCCCCTTAGACCGTAAATAGCTGCAGAACCGGTATCTAAAAAACCCCATCAGCTCTATCCTCCCGCCGCACATTCTAAGCCAAAAGGTTACCTCCACTTGTAGCACCGACGACAACAAGCTGATGCCTGTCCTTTCCAGTTTTGCCCTGCAGCATAACGGTCTTTGTCAACTCACTGTCCGGCCGGCAGAGGGCACGATATTTCCAAAGGATTTCTAACCTGATTCCTCCGCACAAGGAAGTATTCGAACAGATTCCCAAGGAACTGCAAAGCAACATCTTTGAATGCAAAGGTCGGTCCGCAAAACAGCTCTAGAAGGTACAGATGTTTCTTCTCGTCTAGGGTCACCAGCGGCGTAACATCCGGAGATCTATTCGAACGTAATTGCTTAGTTAGTCGTCGCATTACATGACAACCAGGAGCCAATTAACCTCTGGAGAGCAGGGTAATCACCTGAACGTCTCATAACTCCGTGCGATTATATCCTTGAGGTCATTCGGCGGGATCTCCGATGGAGAAATATATAAGGAGAAGATCTCGAAAGCAAGCTCGTTGAAACTGTAATTGCGCCATTTGGTCTGCCAGTCTGAGGGCAAAGAAGGTATTGCTTCCGGTATGAAAAGGCCGCCATCGGAAGCAAGGCCCTTCAGTACGACGTCCTCGAAGGAGAGCTACCCATGGACAAGATTAACGACCGAAGACAGGGGTGCTGGAACGAGAGAAAGACAAGGGAGCAAAACGTACGTCGTAGGACCCTCCGCGGGTACTTAGATATCTCTGGGAATCCGTATGCGACATTGTTGCAGTCCCAATTCAGGCGTGAAGAAAAGAAGGCCTCCAGTCAACCTGTCTATAGTTGAGTTCGTTCGGAAAAAATAAAAAAGGGTTGATTCGACAGCTTTATCCGCAATCGGAGTCATTTCCCACCCCCACGCTGTCTTTGGTAGTTACACGGCCTTACAGCGATAACTATATCTTTTCCTCCACAAACCAGGCCGACCGAGGGCCGCTTACCATACATTACACTATATATTTCACCGTAGCCCCGCCAGAAACTTGAAAATATCTCAAAAAAGGGATCCGGAGCGGCAACACAGGAATCTCAGTCTTTAGGCCAAAAACAAAAGAGGAAGACCGGGGAATTTGGCATATAAGCGACTCTAATGTGCTAATTTCTGTGCTAATTTCTGTACATCATTTCTAATCCAGTTCTAAGCGAGTTGCTTGCTCAACTACTCGCCTTAACTACCATCTCACACATCTCTTCTCAAGATGGTGTCTAATTTCGAAGCAGCTCTACAAGCCTTGGACAATGCACACTCCGAAGATCCCAATACCGTGACAATTGACGCGAAAGAAATCCCCTACGAACTTCACTATGCCAACAAGATGACGAGATATCTGACCCTGCACTGCCCGTCCGCTTCAGAGCTCCTCCGTCTGGCAGTCCGCGCACAGCACCTCCGCCGATGGGAAATACCCCGATCTTCGTATCCGATGAACAAAATGGGCTATCTGTCGTGGAGGGCAGCCTTGAAGAAACGGCATGCCGATCTTGTGAAGGATATTTGCGTAAATTGTGGCTATTCGACGGAGGATGCGGAGAGAATTGCGGCGTTGGTCCGAAAGGAGAATATGAAGACCGATGAGGAGTGCCAGGTCTTAGAGGATGTCGCGTGTTTGGTGTTTTTGGATGATAAGCTCGAGGAATTTGAGCGGGAGCATGATAAGGAGAAGGTCATAGGAATCTTAAGGAAAACTTGGGGTAAAATGTCCAGCAGAGGACATGAATTGGCTTTGAATATCCCTCTGTCAAGTAGAGGCAAGGATTTGATTACAAAAGCTTTATCATAAACATGTAATTTCATTGGAATCTTGCTCATGGGGTATATGCGAGAAGCCACCCTGCAAAAGTCGTGACCGCCTGGTTATTCCTTTTTTTTTGATATCTTCCTGTATCTTCCTCCTTATTTTTGGGCGCCGAACACCGAAACGAGACTAAATTTCCAAGTGGAGGGAGAAACTTGGCGCAAATCAAAGATTCAAAGGGAACGGCAAGACCTAGTCGGCGCTTTGATCGATACCACGCACCAACGCGATCGCTGCGCCAGCGGCTAGGCCTCCAACCAAAACCATCTGGAGCCCGCCCTTGATTCCAGCGATGATGTTGTCCCTACCGCGCCAGCCGCGCACGACGCACGTTTTGATATACCCAAAGAACATGAGTGTGATTCCCATGATTCCAATGCTCCAGTAAAGGGCAACGGAGACTTTGTCCACACAAAAGTATGGAATAAGGGGAACAAACCCCCCAACAAAATATCCCAACGCAAGAGTGAGTGCCGATATCCACGGTTGGTTGTAATTGGGCTCTGCTTCGCCATGATGAAATGTTAGAAGGAATTCCATAAGCAGGTGTGGCGCGTGATGCAATCTGCTACTGATTTCAGCGACTGTCTGGTCCGGAACTCCGAATCGCGCAAAGACTTCGCGGACGCGAGAGGCAGTCTCATCAGGCGAGGCGTTGATTAGCTCTTCAGTCTCCCGTCTGGTGGCTTGGTATGATTCCCTGCACAATTGTCAGCTAGGCTCTTCTTTTTTTCCGATTCAAGGGAAGCGTCTATTCGAAACGTACATCTCGCTCTTGGCTCCCACGTAGCCACCGAGACCCATTGAAATAGCACCGGCTGCAAGTTCAGCCAGGCCACCCAGCACAACAACTTTAGTATTTCCGAAAGCCGAAAGACCCGCGCTAAGCGCAAAGGGAACAGTCAGGCCATCAGAAAGCCCCAGGATGGCATCAGAAACAATCCTTGGATTCACACGAGCGCGAGTGGAATTCGAGGCGGCAGTGTCACCACTTTGAGTCTCAAAGGTCTCGTATGTCTGGGCTTCTATATCGAGAAGCCTGCTGTTTTGGCTGTTTGGCCGGCTACTCTGTCCTTCATATAGAGAGGTTGAGGAGCGTTCTATGGAGTGGTGGTCAGCGAACAATTCACAAAGTGTTCCTTGTTGAATTTGTCTTGAGATGCACTCACCAATATGTTTCCGAAGGCGCTCTTGGAGAGTAGGCTGAGTAGGCCCAAAGAGCTTCCTATTTAAAGCCAGGAACAATGCCATTTCTGCTGCTTTCTCTCTAAAGAAGGATGATGACTTGGGCAGTGAAGAAAAAAGAAGTGAAGGTCTGGTAGGCTTTGCCGGTGCTTTTCACGAGAACTTTGTGTTTCAAAGAGCAACAGTGAAAGCTTTTAGAGGTCCGCTTTTAATGAATGGAAGTTATCGAGCTTGGTGATAGCTACTCATTCACTTGTTTGTTCTATACATACGGGTGTACCAGTTTTATGTATGCAATACCGGAACTTGATAAAGAAGGAGAAGAAAGATCCCATCCATGGTGATGATGTTAATATCACTCCAATCCTCTTCAATCTTTTTAAACAAGTAGGAATCCAGGAATTTATAACCAGTCACTGGCACTCTGTTGCTTTATTTGCACCTGTGAACTGCAGCTGTGATATCAGCTCAGACGAAAGTGCCTTGACTCCTGAGCCAATGGAAGCAGGGCTGATAGTCAGCTTCACCCAGAGGTTCTGATTGGCTGCGATGTGTTAGTCAGATTCACGCCCTTCGTGAGCAGCCAATCTACCTTGGCTGTCAAGAAAAGGCAGTTGTTTACCGTCCATACGTTGATCGACTGATACTCCCTTCTGCACTTGCTAACAGGCTCCTCTGCCTATTTCGAAGTAATCATCTCCTAGCAATGGAAAGTCGAGGAGCTTCTGAGGGCCAGGATCCGTCTGCTTTCTTGAGTGGGATCACTGGCGCGTCGGTCACCGTGAAGTTGAACTCTGGCGTTGTCTACAAAGGTATATTACATGTATACCCCATGTACTCTTCGCCGTTTAGTGCTCATTCTGATGATTCTCTGCTTGAAGGAGAGCTGCAATCCATAGACGGATACATGAACATTGCTCTAGAAAAGACCGAGGAATATGTCAATGGGAAGCTAAGAAAATCATACGGAGACGTGTTTGTACGAGGGAACAATGGCAAGTCAACAGCTTTCTTTTGTGTGTATGGCCTGCTGCTAACATACTATCCCAGTTCTTTATATCTCGGCGGACTGATCGCAGAGTCCGTTGGGTTATGTTTTCTTGAATTCTGCAGTGGTCAATGAGGGCCATGACTACGGGGTATTTGTATGTATAATGTTGTTGTTGACGCTGAGTCACCTACCTCTTCTTACGGATGCTAATCGACTATATTAGTATTTATAAATGTATGGTGATGAGAGACCATGTTTCATAGACGTGACGGGTCTGGTCAAATCCTCATGCTACTGAGTCAAATCTCGAATGTCTTGGCGGTACCTCAATTCCGTTTCAAAAGTCAAGCGCATCGACGAGCCTTCTTATTAAAGGAAGCTATGGGGGTTTTTTCTATAACTTCATGGCAACCTACATAGGTACAACCCTACAGACAGGATATTACTTCTGGTATCGCGTTTTGCCTTGTATTATTCTCCACTACGTGACATGATAGATTGAGGGAAGACAATTAAGGCGGGTTAACGCGTGTGAAAATGCGAGAATATTCCACATAACAAAATAAAGAAATGTTAATGTAGATTCCTCGGTCTGTTACAGATAATCTCCCACAGTTCCAGCCCACCCAATGCGGACAGAAGCTACGTGAAGCGTGTCCCAACCACAGTACATGGTGTTGGATCCCAATCAATTATGCACCCTGATTTATGCCCCACCCTCTCTCTTTGCGTATTCTTCCTCCATTCTCTCTTCGTAAAGACGGTCTGATTCCTCTCTGCTTAGCTGGCCTTCAGTACCCGTGCCATGTTCGGACATCCCGGTCGTGGAGGAAGCGGTTGACTGCGTAGACTCGGAATGGGCAGAGGAAGATGAGTCGCTGCGAGAACCCGACGGTTTATCGCTAGAGGAGTCGGCGGGACCAGGAGTGGGGGATAGTTGGATAGGCATTTTGGGAGAACGATATTGTTAATGTTCTTTAGCAGAGGAAGGTAAAGACAAGAATAGAAAGAATAGATGGAAATCGTTGAAGTATTGATACGCAATGTATTCAGAGAATTGGTGTATGTTCTCTTTATAAAGCCGTTCTCAGTGTCGGATGTGGCGAACTACCACGAAACTACGTCACTCAGCGACCATCTTTTTCAGTGCTCATACCCACAAACCCTCGGCTTCAACCTCAGAACTCTCAAGCAATGACTGAACCTGGTGGATTTTCAAAACATCCCTTCCCTTCGTTCGAGAGTTGTTTACTCAAAACACCCGGCGAGTATCAAGTATCTGGGCTTGTATCATATTAACTACTGAAGTTGAGAAAACATGACAATCTTTTCTTCTCCAAGCCCCCGCATGAAGCGAGAACATTGATGAAAAAAGAAAAAGCCACTTCACCTTGAAGTGAGAAGAGTCAAAAATTGCGCCTCTCAAAGACCCGAAGGCCGATGAACAAGACGAGTCCGCCGCGCTGTGCAATGCAGGGACCATCTCATGGGAGCCCGCCTTCATGATCGCGGTTCCCGAGACAAGGTAAGTATGAAGAAGAGAAAAGAAGAAAAAAGTTCAAAAAGGCCGGGAGGGGACCTGGTATTTATACACCTGGGTGGAGCACCCCAATCCACGCTAAAGCTAAGCGAGAATCTGCCAGCAGGATCTGGTTGGTCAGACTTTAGGGTGGCGGATCATGTGACAGATTTCGCAACGGGTGTCTTATGTAAGTAGTGCCAAGAGGGGGAGGTTCGGGTTGCGGTTTTCGCGGTTCCGAAAAGTTTGGTCCCGCGCTTGCGGGCCCTTGACCACATCGTTCGGGACGTAAGTGATAGGATTGTCAAAGTGTGGGCGGGTATGTACGACATTTAGAATGGTATGCCATTTGTCGCCGAAACAGGTTCCAATATGGAAGATGGTTTGCACATTAATGGCTATTCTGTAGAGGGCATCTTCCAAATTATTTAAAACATAATCGCAGGACTTGGAACATAGACTCCAGCGTCATATTAATTGCAACGGAGCCAAAACAAAAAAGTGTCAAGACAAGTCCCCTTTTTTAATCGACATCCTGGAGATTAAATTCTCTTGGTGTCTTCAGCTCAGTATGCTCCTCAAACCCTTCGGCCTGGTTCTCTTGATCATCTTTGGAAGCCTTCTTCTTCTTTCCCTTTTTACCCTTAGCCCGTCCGTCCCCGGTAGAGAGAGGAGCTTCTTGGATCCACCGAATTATACCTTCCGCTCTCTCTGTACAAATCAGATACTCTTTTCCATCCTCTTGCGCCCAGCGTTTGATCACCGGACTGCCGCCCTGTCCGCTCGTCTTGCGTTGCTGCTGTTGCTGCTCCATTCTCTTCTCCCGCGCCTGAACAGCTGCCCGAAAACTTGATTCGTCAAACACCCGATCGTCTCCCAACGCCTCAAGGATAGCTTCGTGTTTCCGATTCTCGCGCTCTGCCTCTTCCGAGACTTCAGTCTTCTCGATTCCTTGTCCGCCCGCCAGTGGTGCCGGTGCGCAGAGAGATTCCCATGACTGTTTTAAATCCATCCAGTTTTCGACATGATTGATCACTTCGATCCAATCCGCGCGGGAGGGAGAACGTGGTGCTAGAAAGATAGGATATCCGTCGCAAACACGAGCAATCCGAGCAGCCATATGAGCATGGCGAAGGAGTTCCTTTGAAGAAGTCTGGGCGAGGGCATGACAAAGGAGGAGGGAGTGGAGTGCATCGGTTAGAAGAGGGTGATATGTGACAGCTTCATGGGAGGAGTGGTCATCCCTATCAGCGCCACGGTTCTGAGGTGCCGGAACCAATTCCTGGGATTCTGAGGGGAAAGGAGGAAGATCGGGAGGAGGTTGTGCAGAAAAGAGCTCAGATACTTTGTATACGATTGTGGAGGGTAAACCTGATTGTCCAATTTTACCGGAGTCGTCGGCATCGCCATTCTCAGATTCAAGCAGACGACCTGAATGTTGCCGCGGCCGTCGTGGCTTTCCAAAATTTCCAGATGATGTATAGTTGACTCTCCGTAAGAATGCTTCGGCAACTTCACAAGAAAGACCTGGTGTGTAATCAAAGTGCGACAAAAAGTTCAGGTAATCACGGAGAGCACGTCGAGCGTTGGTTTTTATAATCTTCCGTGTCTCCAGCCACCGATGATAGGCCTCCTTACCAGTAGCAGACAACGAAGGGGAGCTCCGCCCTTCACTCTCGGGTTCGGGGTTAGGGATCCGTTCGCTCTGGGACAGTTTGAAATCATCCAATGCACATTTAATGTGCTGGCATGCAATACTTAGATAGACACCTGCCCGGTGGAACAACAATTGCGACTCCAGGCCGGAAGGCTGGTCCTTCTCATCGACTCTCAACTCCTCTCGAATGTCCATATTTCGAGGCTCACTTTCCTTCCCAACAGCTGGTGACTCTGCTTCAGTCCGGTTTCGCATATGCGAAGTCATATAGAGCCGAGAAACACTCAACCCCTCCGTAAGATCCCTCGCAGCGCCCGTATAATCATCCATGAATACCCTCGTCACCGCTCTAGTCCTGAAAGTCGATCCTTCCCGGGGTTTCGTAGCAATTATCTCATCCAACGGCTCTAAACTCGTACACTGCGCCAGCGACCGCGAAGGAATCTTCTCATGGAAGAAATGCACATACTTGGCATCGCAATCGTACTCATTCCGCTGCAACACCAGTTTGGCAACTTCCTCTAGCGCAGACGCAGATTGCATCGTCGCAACACTCGCCGCGATCTCATCGAGTCGGTATGCTTTGGCGAGTTTCTGGGTCGCATGTTCTCGCATCCGATGGCGTCGCTCCCGGCTCAGTCGCGCATGCCCACTTCCTCCGCCTATCCCGAGTCCCAGCACCGAGTTGCTCCCACCGCTTAAGATTCCGTTGGACGCGTTCAGTGAATTCCCGAGCGCCGAAGAGGTTGTCCCGTTCGCAGCGCGAACGGCTAAGTCGGTGGCTTCTTCAATTGAGCGGCGAATCCTGACGATGTCGAAGAACACAGCGGGGTCAATTGGATGAGGGCGCGGGGAGGCATAGTTGCTGTATGACAAAGTCTCGAGGATGTCCGGAGGTAACTGAAGCCAAGGGCCATGAAAGGATGAAATGTATCGCCAGTGTCTTTTTGAAGGGAAAAAAAAAAGAAAAGGAGCCGTTGTTAGCAAGAATTCCCCCGGGAACAAAACGAAAGAAAAAAAACCACCGCGAGAGGAATGCAATTGAATCCAGACAGGGCCCTCAACTTACTTATTCCGACAAATAGTTAGTGCAGAAGTCGACGCCTGCGGCGCCTGCTTGCTCCTCTCACCACCTTTCTTCAGGCCGGACCCTTGCAGCGTGGCCTCCGGCGACTGAGGATTTGGAGATGCAGGAACACTCGCTGCTGTCGACCCTTCCCCCTTGACTTCCTCGCTCGCCCTGAAAGTCAAGCTGACCTGTGATTTCTTCTTCTTTGGCATCCTGCATCAAAGGCCGCTTCAGCCGGGAACACAATGACAGACTACCACTGCTGACCGTCTGACTTTTCTCCTTCTGTTGTTTAGGGTGGGTTCTGGAAGCTTTGCTGGGCCCTCGCTGAGTCGCTCTGGAGAGCAACTGTAGCGAAAACTACTGAATGACGAAAATGAACATCGGGAAACTTTTTGCTAATCTGTGGCTCTGGACAATGCAGCTGAAACGCAAATTTGAAATCTTAACGCTTAGGAAATAGGGATCTCAGTGTGAAAAAGCCTGTCGCAAAACAAATATCCGTGTGAAAATTTACGATTAAGTATGGACATCTCTAGTGGAGGAGGTGGTGCATTGTGTTATGAACGGTAGGCTGTGTCATACCCATTTTTGCTCTCCGTACGAAAAAGTCACAATTTACTGCCTTGATGCTTGCAGAGGACTCAGGTTGACAGTGAAGAAATATTAATACTTGTGGTGGTTCAGAGGCATCCTCAACACTATGCTTGCTACTAAAATCCAACAAAAAGAAATATGCACACAAAGCCTCTGTTTGATGAAAATAGAGGATTCCTTGCGAACGTTTTATTCGGTGCTCAGAGCGAGACATGCATCTACAGCCAAACCGACCCTGAGGATTGATCAGCCATAGGTAAAACAAAAAAAGGCAATTGGAGGGAGCCTGTTACCTTCCTTCCTTCATCCTAACGACATCATCAATGATATCCCTATCCAAGTTTGGGAACATGCCTGATAAAGTCCTTTGATGATATGTTAGCATCAATCTTATAATGAAGAAATTCCCCGCTTACTCCACAACATCAGCATGCTCAGCGCGTTGGATACGATGCGCCTCCGCTGCTTCAGCACTAGCCTGTCGTGCAGCTGCCTCTTGCGCTTCGAACCTGTTTGTTTGTTGTGGGGCCGGAGCCTCGTTCCGACTTTGCTGCCTTTCGACGCCTCTCCATCCATTGTTTCTGGGTTGTTGTTGATATGCAGTTGGAGTTAGTCCTGCACTTTGTTGCGGTGGTGTTGCCGCACGCTGCTGTTGAGATTCTGTTTCATCAGAAAAGATACGACCAATCGTAGACAAGGGTCTTTGGATCGTGCGTAATAACCCAACCATTGAAGGGTTGTCCTCGGGGTTAGAGGTATAGGGTGCGCCGGTGGATCTCGAACCTTGCTCTTCCGAATTTCGAGGTGTGGCGTCGCGAGACACTGGGGATTTCTCTGATTCGGAATTGAGGGACCTTTCTGCTGTTTTATTCTTTTCGGCGATAGCAGAGACCGCTTCTTCAACATTCCGGTCAAACTCTTCTTGGCTGACTGTTAAAGAGGTCTGGTCAAGCGTCTCGATAAATTGTATGGCCCCGGACTAGAAGCAGATGTTAGATCATTTTGATGACACATATTGTCTGAAACCATACCAATGAAGATAAATAGTAACCGGCTTCTCCCCCAAGCTTTTCCTGATTGCGAAATCGAAGTATATACTGGAGATTTGATACCATATGTTCCGGGTTGGCGTTAAGCATAACGTAAATCAAAAGGGGCATAAAAGAATCGGCAGATGTATCGCTATTCTTGGAATTTTTCAATAGACCTTCCGTCAGTTAGCGCTTGAATACACCATGCGAAATATGCGGAAATCTCTACCAAAAATGACTTTGCAACAATTCAAAATGCAGATGATCTTGTCTCTCGGGGCGCGATAACCTTTGATCTTAAGCAACTCTATCGAAAACCGTCAGAAACTGCCAAGTCTATAATCAGCGCCAGTGGAACTTACCTTGCTGTGCCAGTTGGAGAAATCGATGGTCATTCGGACCGATTGGCGGGATATCTAAGTGCTCTTCCCGTACCCAACCGTAGATTCGGATCTTCTGGGCCAATATTTCATCTCGCTCAACGTCCTCCTGGTGCTGCCCTCGTCTGCCGGGACCTAAGAACTTTTCCAAATCTTTCTTTCGCCCCCGGCTTCTGTTTCGAGGCAGGACCGGAGGAGGAGGTATTGCCGGAGAGAATGTTTGTGAATACAGCCGATTCATGACCAACTTCTCCATCCCTTCCTTGGCATTGTCGAACTCGACGTCGGAGACGTCTTTCCATACGTCACATAGAGCCATTTTATTCGTGATAAAGGCTAAGAAATCACTTATAATCTTCACTTGTTCATGAACCATCCACTGCCTCTTCCCAAACTCCGTCAAAAAGGAACGAAGAAATTTAGCAACAGGATCTGCTGTTCGATGCCTCAGTTGCTCCAGAAAGCGGTGAAAGTCAAATGGCTGATCCGGCTCTGGCTCAGGAAGAGGCGGGCCACTACCCTCTGTCTGTTCACCGGGAGCCACTTTCTGGGATGAGCTCGGTGGAGATTTCGGTGGTACAGCAGGAGGTGACAGGGATCGACGAGAATGGCCTGATAGAATGGAGGATCGCCGAGGCTCCCAGGAAGTGGAATGCTGATCTCCTCCGCTATCCACAGATGAAAGAGGCTCAAGACTGGATTTACGAGGAGGAAAAGGCGGGTGTGTGGCTAATTCAAGCCTGGGTGACATTATTTCTTCTTGCCGCAAGCTTGTTGTTTCGTCGGCGAACTGTTCCATTATACTTTGGATCTCCGATTGCGAATCTTCGCTTCTCCTGCCTTCTTCTTCCTTGGTATTTCCTTTCCCACCAATATCAACTTGCTGAACATCTTGAGGGACATTGGGGAGGTCTTTGTCGGCAAAGATTTGGGTTCCGAAGGGAGACGACGGAGCTTGGGGGGTTTTCGGAGTAGGATCTATATAACTATTGTCTTTCTGAGGTGGCGGAGGAGGAGAGTAAGAAGAATGATCGGTATTGGCATTGGTATGGAGGTGAAGAGTAGGTATGCAGTCTGCTGCTCGTTTACCGAGTGACAAGCGGTCCATTGGTTGCGTAGGAGGTTCCGCAGTTTCCTCAGAAGCCATCTCAGAACGACCTTCAGGAGAAGGGTTCTCGGAATCCATTTTCACAGGATTTACAGAGGAAACGTTGGGTTCTGCCATTTGATTGTATCCATCCATAACTCCATTGAAATCACTTGTAACCTGCTCACCATCTTCGGGAGGAACCAAGCATTTATCGCTGGCCTGGAGCGAGGAAGTGGGAGTTTGACTACTTCCAGACTCCTCAGCCCCAGGCGACTCTGTTTCTTGGTTCGGCTTGTTATCCGGTGTAGGTGAGCCGGGGGTATGAGCGTGCAACGAGGGAGGCATTAGCCTCAACTGTGTCAAAGAGTTCCGCGCCAGGGGCGCAGAAAACGGCAAAGACGCAAGTTGATCAACTCTAGGATAGAGTCATCCTCCAGGCGACCCACATCAAACAAGAGCCGAATACGCAGAGCAAGCTTCCTGGCAGCGACCGGACCGCTACTGTCGCTATGGAGGGCGGGGGGAAGGCGAACAGGTTCGAGATCGAAAAATAAAGGCAGATGGGGAGAACATTCTAAATCGGGCTCCTCCTGGAGTTCAAATCAAATCGATGTTTCTTTGGGGGGGCAGGAAGTTAGTGGTCACGGGGGAGCGTTATCACGGAAATACTGTTGTGCCGGCTCCGTGATAAGAAAGGTCCGTGAACGGATGCAGCCCTGGTGTGCAAGACTTTCCCTTCTCCCCAAAACAGAAACATCTTTTGCTTCACGTCAAGGCGAACAAAGGACAATACCACCTTCCCTGAAATCACGCCAAACAACTCTGCTGAGCAGTGTGCAATGTGTGGCATCTTCTTCTCTCTGAGCAGTACTGACTTTGTCCAGCCTGAAGAGGATACACGGCGTAGTGTTAGGAACAGAGGACCTGACAGCTATCAGACTCACCGCACTTGCTTGACAAGCGGCGCGACGAATGGCGGTGACCGTGAATGTGCTGGGCGGAAAGCATATCTGACGTTCATATCTTCAGTCCTTGCTCTCAGAGGCAGCAACCTGGAAGCTCAGCCTCTCGTAGACTGCACCAGCCAGTCGGTCCTCTGCTGGAACGGAGAGGCCTGGAAAATATCGAATGAGATCATCAATGGAAATGATACTCATCGAGTTTTTCAACTACTTTTGGAGTCTGTGAAGCCTTCGAAAGATGTCATACAGCCTGATAAAACGCCTTTGACCCAGCTAGCCAATGCCATCAGTACCATATCCGGGCCATTTTCCTTTGTCTTTTACGATGGCTACGGATCGAGAATCATATATGGCAGAGATTTCCTGGGGAGAAGGTCACTGCTCAGTGGATGGGACAAAAAGGGAAGCTTGAAGATTTCCAGTGTCTGTGATGGAACCTCATCCAACTATTTCGAAGAAGTAACCACTGACGGAATTCATGTCATTGATCTTACCTGCGACGTCCGAGATGACAAGCTCCCCTGTCAAAAAACAACGATTCCATGGGTGCATGGGACCACTTCCCATACAACGTTTCTCGTATGTCTGTTCTGATGGGAATGCTGGATTGAAACTGACTAATTGTTGTAGAACGCTCCCATCCCGCCCATGAACAAAGACCCCCCGCACACCGAAACACCATCCCCTCTTGTCATTAACTCGCCGTCCGTACTTAAACTAGAATGTCTACTTCGCCGATCGCTCGATCTTCGTGTTCGGATGATTCCCGATCCTCCTTCTCTTTCTTCGGGAGCAAGGATCGCAGTCCTTTTCTCAGGGGGGCTCGACTGCACAATACTGGCAAGACTTGCACACGACTTGTTGCCAAGCGACGAGCCCATTGACCTTTTGAATGTTGCGTTTGAGAACCCTCGAGTTGCGGCGGCGGCCGGTTTATCCAAGAACGGTAGTAGCGTGTCGTCGGTTTACGAGGATTGTCCTGACCGCAAAACCGGTCGATCATCATATGCAGAATTGTGTCGGATTTGTCCTACTCGTTCGTGGAGATTTGTTTGTATAAACGTTCCCTATACGGATACGATACAGCATAGAGAGGAAATCCGACGTCTTATGCGCCCTCATAACACAGAAATGGATCTATCAATAGCGTGTGCGTTATATTTCTCCTCGCGCGGTATTGGCGAAATAGCGGACATCAGTAATGCCGGCGTTCAGCTTCCATATACGACATCAGCACGAGTTCTCCTCTCGGGCCTTGGCGCAGACGAAGTGTTCGCAGGGTACCAGAGACACGCCATTGCATTCTCACGACAAGGCTTCAAGGGACTTATTGATGAGATTGACCTCGATGTTGGACGATTGGGGAAGAGAAATCTCGGACGAGATGATCGCATCATCTCGAATTGGGGCCGGGAAGCCAGATATCCTTACCTCGATGAGGACTTTCTCACGTGGGCCTTACAACGTCCCGTCTGGGAAAGGTGCGGCTTCGGTAACCCACCCGTCGGCTTGGGATATATTGGCGGAGACGCCGTTGCGAATTCTGAAGAGCCGGACATTGAGCCGGGTAAGAAAGCCCTGCGCTTGGTGGCGTGGAAGTTGGGAATGACAATAGTAGCGCGGGAGAAGAAAAGGGCCATTCAGTTTGGCTCTAGAACTGCAAAAATGGAAAGCAGTAGGAGTAAAGGAACCCATGTCCTTACATAACATTGTTCCATTCATGGAACCCCATCGATACAGCAATGATGACGTCCAGATACTTCTGATGACTATTATTCATCCCCTTTGATATCTGCCTGTATTCCTCAGAAACCTTCCTTCACGATGTAACTTTTCTCATCAGCACTTCATACATCATTCACTGATGTAGAGCGAGGGCTTTTAGAGAGAAGGATGCGAACTGAAAGAAGGCAAAAAAAAGGAATTACAGATGAGAAATCGAGGGCGAATGTCCATATGTCTATGAAGGAAATATAAAGGCAAGTCTGAGCTATGACTTCGATGTGCAGCGCCCCTATATTTCTCTCCTGTCAATCCCTTGTTTAATCTATACCCTTATATGACCAAGTACTGAAGGATAGAAAATGATAACACAACTTCTTTCATACCCGTTGATTGGCCCATTTAAATGCCAGGGAAATTGCTCCTTCAAAGTTCAATATTAACATCCAGGGGGTTGTATAGGGGTCCAGAATCCTCTTCGATAACTAGACCTACGAATGCAGGGATGTAAGATGCCCCATGGCATGTTCCCTTAGAATCCCTAATAATCTTGCCATCTTATTCACCGAGGAACACCAGGCTCGTCCGTCTTCCCCTATTCACCCCCTAAAATCTAGCCATCTATCGGACAACAAGAAAGCGAAAACACGCATTTGAATTGTATTGCATGACCCGCAAAAATACCTCCCAACATTCGGCCTTTTCTCGCATTGAATTCTCCATTCAGCATGAAATATCATAATTTGCTTTTATAGTCCCGATCAAGACAACAGGTTTACCATAGTGGATGGATCATTGTACAACCTTTTGGAAGCAGACCTGATCGGAGACACGGGAACATATCATTCCATCCCGTCCAGCATATCTCTCAAATAGTTACCATTGTATTAACTTCTCCTACCATGTTGGGCAGCTACGTATAAGACGCGAACATTCCCAGTCATCATTACCTGTCCTCGCTTAAAATCCCTGGATTCTTTTTCGTATCCCGACCCTACTCACGGATTGATGCGGATTTTTCATATAGAGTTCCTATACTTCGTTTATTCTTTTGAAATGGCGAAACTGTACAGAGTAAACAATAGATAATTGGCCGAAGCTACGAGAGAAAGGAGCAGGCAGCGAGCAAGTTAACTACCTATATGTTCTAGTTTCAGTCCACCACGAAAGACGTAGTTATGTTTGCAGAGCGCGCAACTGTATGTAGCGTTGGCCAGGATTCTGCAATAGGATCTCTAGAAACAATCACTATTAATTATATTAAATAAAACGTCGGCGTCGAGACTGTCAAAAATACTAGGCACAAATCACCTCCTCCACTCAGGAAAAAACAGAGCTGAGCATACTGCAACTGCTTATCCATCCAACCAGAAGTAATGAGAATACAAAAATCCAATGCAGACTACATGACGCGGACATTTAATGTGCGACAGGAAGGGTCAGGTGAAACCGCATCCATACACTGAAAATAAAAAAACATAGCAGACCAATGGCACAAACATTCAGTTATCAAACACGACAACAATTGGGTATCGGGGGGTATTGGGTATCATTCACATCCACCTCGCAGTTTTAAATTTTGTAGTTCCCAAACACAACGCACCGAAAAGACATTATGAAAGAAAAAGGGAATGACCAGACCCATGCGGGCAAATGATTGACATGCGAACATGTGAGCTAAAAAGAGAGTGGACTCTTGACTGTCTTCCAGTTCATGACATCGTAACGAATTTTCTTTCATATGTCAATGGTTAGCCTTCTCACGAGGCCTTTCGAGTTGCAGAAGGCAGAAGGCATTGTTGTTCGGGTTCAAACATGCCAGGACGAGACATGTAGCGCTGGTCCCACCACTTTTCATTCTCAACGATACTCGTCCTGGCTTCGGTCCTTCAAGCAGCAGCCTGGACTGGCTGGGCCGTGGGAGCAAGAGGCTCGGCGGGCTTGTCCTCGGCGGCCTCAGCTCCATTGACGACTGGGGCAATTACTTCGGGGGCTTCCTTGGATTCGGTGATACCGGTATTTTCAGTGGAAGTTTCAGCCTCGACAGGGGCAGTGGCAGGCTCCTTTTCCTTCTTGATAGCCTTGCTCGGCTTACGGAAAAGTCCACCGAGTCTTGGAATGGAAGGAGACCGGGCCTTCGGCTGTTCGATGTCGGCTTGTTCACCGTCAACTGGTTCGACCTTCTTCTCCTTCTTGGTACCAAAGTTTCCAAAGAACGAGGTACGTCTCTTTTCCTTCAACGTGCCACCGGTTGTTTGCTCGGGCGGGCTGGTCGGTTCCTCAGTAGAAGGAACTTCCTCAGACTTCTTATCAGACTTGTCCTCTGGCTTAGCTTCCTTCTTATCCTAAAATATTGTTAGACTTATTCGCAGACTAAGAGAAACGGGTTCTACCAACCTCATGTTTTTCCTTCTTCATAAAGTTAAGGAATCCGCCCTTGATGGAAGATGGTGAGAGGGCGGGTTCTTCTGTGGTTTCCTTTGCTGGCTCAGCAGAAGCCTCGGGCTGAGTCACACTCTCAGGCTGGATTGGTTCAGGGTTGACTGGGTCACCGAGTTGAGGTGCGGTGCTAGACACGGTGGTGGTAGTTTCCACTGGCTTAGCGGCAGGTTCCTTCTCAACCTTAGCGTGACCTTGGTTGCTGACTCTTTGCAAGAAGCTCCCAAAAACAGAGCTACGCTTCTTAGCTTCAGGCCGCTTGGGTTCTTCCTGTTTGGCTTCAGCAACTGGAGCGACTAGAAGAGGCTTTCGTTAGCATGGCAACAACCAAAATAACTGAAGGGGAACACCTACCTTCGGTGGCCTCAACAGGGGTCTCGGCTTCAACAGCAGGAGCAGGAACAGGCTCCTCAATACGAGTTTCTGCCTCAGGCTTCTTGACATCCTCTTCTTCTGGCTTTTCCTCTTTCTTGGCCTCCTCCTTTTTAGCCTCACCCTCGTCCTTCTTGCCCAAGATGCTTCCAAAGATGCTAGCGCGTTTGCGGGACTGGGAGCGGCTCTTGGCTTTGGCCTCTTCACCCTCGACCTTTTTCATAACATCCTTAGCCTTAGCTTCGAGGCTCTTCTTTGGGGAACTAGGAGCGGCGCCTGGGGTGGCAGGCTTGGCTAGTTCAGGTTAGCTCCATTTTCGAGTCTACGCCTAGAGTTTTCAATGCCCTGGTATACATACTGAGCTTCTCCAATTCGGCCTTGTATCCTTCGCTATCGACAATTACTTCTTTTTCGGCTTTGCCTTGTGCAGACTTGGCTTCAATGGCGGCAATCCAGCTATCACGCTCGTCACTCGAAGTTGCCTGGAAAGAATGCTTGTGACCGTTCCATTTGAAGGTGAATTCATTGACACCCTCCTTGGCCACATCGGAGACTTCGGCCTATCAATAAGTTAGACGACGTGCCACCATGGGATCCGAATGTTCCATTGTTCCACAACATACCAGGTTAACCATTCCGGTTGGGTGAGCCTTGTCCTCTGCACGCTTAGCGATGAACAGAAGACCTTTGCCGGTCTGGCTAGCCCAGGCAGCCGTTGGGTGGGCGATGCTCAACTTCTCGTTTTGGAAGTAGGTGCCCAGGTTCTGGGCTTCAAGGGCATCGTCGCTGAACCAGACATACCGCTTAGAGAACCGAAGACTCCTGCAAAAAAAGGGTTGAATCAATTAGACCTGTCCAGAGTTGACTTTTTGTGTTTGAAACTCACTTTACCAATCCAGGTGCCTTGTGGCCAAGCACGCCATCGGTAGCAGGGGTTACCTCAGCTTTGGGCTCTTCCTTGACTGGCTCCTCGGTTTCAACGGGGGCAGCCTTGGGCGCTTCAGCGACCGGAGCGTCTGCTGGTGCAGTTGTTTCGGCAACTGGTGCCTGGGCTTCGACAGGGAGAACTGGTTCAGCAACAAGAGGAGCAACGGGAGTTTCCTCGACGGGCTTTTGAGCTTCAGACATGATGGTTCAGGTGTGAATAGACACGGTGGTGTATCGGTGTTTCGGAAGAAGATATGTTTGTGGTTGTTCGTTTCTAGACGATCCAGATGTGGTACGTTCCTGATGTACTTTTGAAACTTGCGGGGGAGAGAGAGAGAGAAAAATAGATAGAGCTATCGATGAAGCTTGCAGTGACGTTGGAAAGGGGGGGGGGGGTATTAAAATAAGCAGCTATTCGCACAAAAGGATATGGGTATCTTGGGTATCTCAAAAAGAAGACAAGAAGGTAAACAAACACAGGCGAGCTCGACCACAAGCAACAAAGCTCACGGGGATATCAATGTCGATATGCTAGCAGAAAGAGAAAAGCTGCTGAAGCTGAAGAGAATGGAAGAGAGGAGGAGAAGAAGAGAAGAAGAGGAGGGAAGAGAAGAGAAGAGAAGGAAAGAAAAAAAATTATGTAGGGAGGACAGTAATAAATCGAAACCGGGGGGGTGGGATCAGGGGAGGGGGGTTGGCTGCTCAGTGGCTGGATTGAGAAGAGCAAGGGGGAGGGGAGAGAAGGGGGGAGAGGCAGGTGATCGCTAGTAAGTTTCTGGCCTTTGTTGAACGGTTCTGAGCTCGCCACTGGCCAATCACAGGCTGCCCCACCGGGGGGTCGCCGTCAGAAATTCGGTATGTGGATACGTTGATATGTACGATACCAGGTAATGACGATGACGGGACCGTCGCCACCTCTCTCCATTACCGCATGGTATTGACCTCAAATACCCCCCCCCCCCCCAAACA